>RJWM01010161.1:0-64924 GCA_004363535.1 Dasyprocta punctata
AGTGCTGGGATTAAAGGCGTGCGCCACCACGCCCGGCTCAATTCAGTATTCTTATACTTAGTGTTTGTGTGGTATATTTGCTCCACTATCCTCATGTTTAGTGATATTGTATCTCTTTATCTTTATAAGCTATCTGTGTCTTTATATTTAATATGTCTCTTATTGAACCACAGATAGTGGAGTTTTACTTCTTTGCACAGTCTAACACTCTACAGTCTGCTTTTTATTAAAATGTTTAGTATACTTAGAGCTAATCTAATTACCGATACTGTTGCATTTAAATATACTGTGTAGCTTGTTTTCTGCTTGTCTCATCTTTCTTCTTTCTTTGTTCTCCTTTTTGCCCTTTCTCACTTAATTAAGTTTTTAAAAATATTCTGTATTTTCTTCTGTAGCATTGTAGACAAGTTATTTTATTTTTAGTGATTGCTATAAAGGTTATAATGTATATGATTGAAGTATTGTAGCCTGCTTTGAACCATTATTATATTCCTTCACATATAAGAACACTATACCTGTATACAAACAGATGCATTCTCTTGTTCTTTGTTTTGTTGTTACTGTACATCGTAATTCCAGAAATGTTATATACTCTGTTATAATTTGGTATTATTTCTGTTTTAAATGGTGAGTTGCCTTTTTAAAAGTTCTTAAAAACAAGATTCAAATATTGCCTATATACTCATGTGTTTACCATTTCCAGCACTTTTCAGTCATTCTTGTAAATAAATGTCTTTGTTCTCATCTGTTACCATCTCTTGTTAGCCCAAAGAACTTCCTTTTACATTTCTTATAATTTAGATTTGCCAGTAATAGATTCCCTTAGTTGGTATTTATCTGAAAATACCTTTATTTTGCTATCATCTTAAAAGCTACTTCCTCTAGAGGTAGAAATTTAAATTGTTTGTTTTGTTCTTCAAGATTTCAGTGATATGATTTCATTGTCTTTTGGCTTGTGTTTGTATTGACTCAAAGTCAAAAATCATTATTTTTGCCTTTACTCTAGTAGAAATAATGTATCTTATTTCTCTAGTTGCTTGTAAAATGTTCTATCTTTGATTTTCATCGATTTGCTTTTGGTATACTTAGATGTGGTTCTTATATTTATTCTGCTTGGCACTTGTAGAACTTCTTGGCTATTTAAACTTGCAGGCACTATCCCTTCTCTCTTCTTTTGCAATTCTATGTATTTAGACTTATTAATATGACTCTATATGTCACTAAAGTGCTATTCATTATCTACTATCCCCCATCACTTCAGATAGTTTCTACCATTTTCTTTTCATGCTCACCAAGCTTCTCTTTTTCAGTGTGTTGGAAGCTTTTAAGCATCTCCAGTGAGTTTTTCTTTCTAAAATTTTTCAAATTTAGAATTTCCATTTGATTATTTCAGTGTAGTTGCCATCTCTATGCTGAGACTTGCCATATGTTCATTAATTTATGTGCATCTTTTAAATGCATGAACATTCTCATAAACGTTGTTTTGAGGACCTTGGATTTGTTTCTGTTCTTCTAGTTGTGGATCACCTTTTCCTGCTTAATAATTTTTTTGTTTCTTCTGGATATTGTGTGGATGTCCCATTGTAAAGATTCTGAATTCTGCTATTATCCTTTAAAGAATTTTGACTTTTGTTCTGATAGTTAGTTTACTGGCTGATCAGTTTTATCTTACTGAGAATTCTTTTTAGAATTTTCGAGGGAGGAACAAAGTAGTCTCACTCAGAAATAGTACCATTTCTTGTATTTAAATGAAATAGCTGGTGCATTCACTAAAGCCTCCTAACTAGCTAGTGAGAAATCCAGCATTGGAAAATATTATGTGACCTTAGGACTCCACATTCAGCTTATAGACCCCTCAAACATAGTTGATCTCTACTAGGCTTTGTGGATTTTTGCCCTCAAGTGCAGATTAAAACTTGTCTAGAAGCTTGAGGGGACTCCCATCAAGATTTCTGGAATTCTTTTCTATATAACTCCTTCTTCTCAAATACTCTGTCTCAAATTCCAGCTCCATCCTGAGCGTCAAATTGTAGTCTCTGTTTTGTCTGCCCAGTTAAATCACAGCCCTGGACTCTTATTTCCCTGTGTCCTGGTTTAGAAAGTGCTCCTGGGCAGAAAACAAGGCAGACTCTGGGGCCTAGTCTAGAATTCTTCCTCTAGAATCACAGCCAATGTTATCACTACCTGTAAAGAGTTCATTCAAAAATGTTCAATTTTATAACCATCTCTGTGGAATGTGGTATCCAATACCTATTATTTCATGTGGCTGAAATCAAATCAGTGATAATTTTTAATTATGCAAAATGAATATGTACCCAAAGAGGTATATAATAGAATTCCCTGCCTTTATATGAGCTGCTATCACTTCCAGTTCAAGGAGTACTTTAGTATCATTTCCTGACCTCAAAAAGCAAATAACCTTTGCTATTAGAATCACATCCAAGTGATTTCACAGGGTAATCCATATGACAAACTATGACAACAGGTTTAGTTCATACATGTAAGGGGAAAGTTTATGTAGATTAGGAACTGGGTAGCTTTTCTGGGTCCCATGAATTAGAGATTCATAAAATCATGGTTTATCAGGTATTTGGTTACATTCTTCTCTATCTACCATTAGCAAAAGCAGAAATTAAGTGGGCTGAAGAGAGATGATTTGGGTCAAGTTCCCTGGAAGCTGGTATGTGTAATTCCTGACTAGTGAATCAAAATGGTAATTTTTTAGTATTCTTTAAATTGACAGAACTATCTCTCTTTTCCTAAATAAACCCTTCCCTAGGCTGCCCTGATCAACTGGGAGCTTCAGGGTTAAGAAGATCTGAAACATCCCTCTCACCCCATCCATTGGCTTCAGTTCAGAGATATCTTTGCAGAATCCAAGGACTTTGTAGAAAACCACTGGGCTGGAACATCTCCTGATAATATTGGCATCTCTCTAGTCCCTAACCCAGACCCTGTCTTTGACATAATCCAGTGGTTCTCAACTCTCTGTATTCACTGGGATCATCCAAGAGCTTTGGGAAAACTATTACTGTTCAGACCCCACCTCCAGAATGTTAGTTTAATTACTCTGGGTAGATCCCAAGTATGTTTTTTTTTTTTCCCCAAAACTTCCTGAGTGATTCTAGCATAAAGTTAGAGTTGTAAAGCTGTAATCTAATCAGTTTGTGGTTGTAGTCCTTGTCTCCTATAGTCAACTCTTGCTGGAATTTAAGCATTTGCTTATAGCCCCAGAGATAGAATAGTAGGTTTTCCCAAAGACATTGACCCACATGAGTTGAAAAAGTAGAAACCCAAGGGCTGGAGCTTAGGAACACTTGTATGCCTAATCTTCTCTGGGAGAGTAATAGTGTCATACACACCTCTCTTTGATTCTTGTGACTCCCTCACTTTGCAGTGTACTTGGGATACCTACACAGGGGACTGTGTTAGCTTTTCTTACTATGCAAATTACAGGTTTCATGGAACAAAACAGGAATGTTCAATGTTGCCAGTTACATATCGCAACAGGTCTATGGTAGGTTGGTCTTTGTATTTACCACTAAGAAGTGCTGCAGATGTCATAGCAATCACAGAAGAACCCCACCCCAGAGAAATTATGGTGTTAAAACATCGGATCAGTCATGTTTAAACTTGGCTATATCTAAGAATTTCAGGGGAGGCATGATAAAAATGCACATTCCTTCTTCCCATCCCAAGAGACTGTGAATTAGCAAATCTGCAGCAGCGCCCAGTAATCTGTGTTCACAAGGGCACCTTAAATGACACAGTGCTCCCAGACCACATCTGGAGAAAAACCAAGTGCCAAATTACAAGATAACACTTCCCTCATTGCTTCATACCCAGGCATATTTTCCTTCTCATGTAAACCAAAATATCTCACAGACAGTAAATTTAAATTACTGGTGTCAGCAGAAAGAATTATGGACACAACCAACCCAGAAGAGTAGTTTATCTCCCACAAATTCACAAATTCATGCTTTTTCCCAGATTCAAATCACCATCTTCTCATCTCAGTGTGACAAATTTTACTTTAGATTTACTCATTTTACTTTCCCCCATTTGGGGAAGAGTTTAAATATTTCCCTCAGTTATCTAATGCTTGTTTTAAAAATCAGGTTTAAAAAAATGTACTTTTCAAAAAGAAACTTGGTTTGTGAAAAGTTTAAATATGTAGGATTTATATAAAAGATATTGAGAAGGGAGTAGTTATCTACTTTACAAAGACTTCTTTGTATTGCAAAGGACTAGGCTCTGTGAGGACACCCTTTAAAAGCAAATCTGTCTGGCATTTTCAGATTTGTACTGACAGACATTGGGCCCAGGTTCCATGTGCATGGAAAATACCTTTTTTTTATGAAAGTGAACCACACCTTCAAAATAACTATGAACTCCACAAACTTTCTACAACGGGGTACAGGGGAAAGGTGGAAAGCAACTGACATACATACTGAGCTTAGTTTAGTATTAGAAGTTTTCAACAAAACCTGAGTGGACCATGTAGAATATTCCTTCTTATTCCCTCAATTATTAATGATTTTTGGAGATAGCCCTGCTGAGGGTAGTATAAAAAGCCTTAGAAGATTCAAGTCTAGTAAAAACGAAGAAATTCATTCTAGAGAGGAAAAGTGACATGTGCAGTATAGATTAATAAGACCCAACCAAGCCAAAGACCCCAATAGAGAATTCTGTCCCCAACCCCCTAGAGAGCGATGGGAGGGAGAGTCTGCTTCCCTTTCTCCAGTTTGCTGTGTCCATCTCTGTCTGGATGGAGTAAGTGCTCAATTCTCGGCGAAGGACATATTGGAACTGACAGCCTCACTATTGTGTATGTAATATGTCATGGCTGACAGATGAAGAATTGGGATTTCATGAAATGCAATGGGATATAGCCATCAGCCAGAGCTGGAGGAGGCCTTGTTCCCCGACCCCTTAGAAAGCACTCCTTCTGGGTCCCCTTTGCCCCTTTTCTGCAGCCCCTGAGAGTGAAGGGTTTAAAGCACCATTTCCCCCCATTACTCCTGATCCTTTGTTGTGCTCCCCTTTTGTCCACCCTGCCCTTTGATTGCTGAGTTCTCCCAGCAGGGCAAATTGCAGTTGAAAAGGTCTGAACAATGGGATTAGGCAGTGGTCCAGGGAAGCACTAGGGACCTGCAAGCTTAACCGCATTACTCTCAGCTGGTCTGCCCTGGGTGTAAGTGAGCAGGCCCCACCTGTCACTGCCAGGGTGAGATCAATCCTCCTAACAGACAGTCACATGACCTGCCCCCAAAGCAGAGCTAATTGGAAGGTGAAATAATTCACAGGAGATGGGGAAAGACTAACAGTAAAAATTGCACCAAAGAGGAGTTACCTTACAAGTGCCTTTGGCCCTTCAGTGATTGGAAAGGGTTTTTTGTTCAACACCTAATACATTTTGGCACCCCAGTTTCATTATTAACCACTATCAAATGAAAGATTAGTGGTGTATTGTCTTTTAATGCATCTATATATTTTGCCATTGTAATAAGCAACACATCTACACATTTATTTATTTATTTATTTATTCAGCATTCATTCATGTACTGCGTGGATGCCTAGCTTTGTAATAGACCCTGAGGAGAAGATAAATAAGACATACTCTGACCTCAGAGTATTTATAGTCTGGAAGAAGGTGACAGACAAATACACAAATAAATGCCACTAACATTTGTGATAGCTGTGATAATTGTCTTTATGAGTGTCAATGGCACATACAGAAATAGAACATAAAAAATTTGGTTGGAGGCAGTGATTGTGTTTGCAGACAATGCGTTGCAATATACAGTTCATTCATCTTACTATTCACAAAATGAAATACCCACAGTAAGATGTATATTATTTTATTTATTAAATAAATGTTTATTGAGGGCCTGCTACATGCCAAGATTCTGGGCTTTGTACTTTGGTGTCAGTGTATGCAAGTCAGAAAGGAAAGTAGGGATTTAATTCAATTAGCACACAAATCAAATGTGAATTATAACCTTGGTAAGTGCAACACAAACAAAATGTGTGCTTTCATGAAAACTTCTAACAAGGGTATTTCTGTAAGGTATAGGATCTTCCCGAAGATTGATCTGAGACTACAGCATGAGGAAAATATTAATTCGGGATTCACTGGGTGCAAGAATCAGAAGATAAGCAGCAGAGAAGACATTACAAGAGTCAGGGGTCAAGGTTTCCGTCCTCATAGTGAGCCCCTCTGTGGACTTCGTGTCCAGAGCTAGGGAAGTTTGGAGGAGAGAGGGCCACTGCAACTCTGTTTTACCCAGGTCCTAAACAGTAACATACACCTTTATGTTCACTGTAATTTTCAGTAATCATGCCCACTAACTCTCAGATGTGCCTTAGTATGAGTAAATATCCTGATCCTAAGAAGCAGAAAACATAGCCTGGAAGCATTCTTCTAGACCTATGATTCTGTGAGTACACACATAGTGGCAGTTAAATCCACAGCATAAATTGTGAATTAACACAGCCCTGAATCATAAAAGATACGTAAGTGACATTTAATGTTTTATGCTGTGAATAAGTTTTCTATATTTTTGTAGAAATTGGAGTAGTGGCTGAAGTTCACAGTGGTAATACCTACTACACATGCTCAAGTGGGAGGATTAATTCTTTATATGTTCATGATAGTGATGTTTCTACTATAAATTATAAAATGATGAAAAAACATTGAGCAATTTTTTGTCAACTTTCTTCTGGGTATTTATAGGTTTAACTTAGGGAGACTATCTCATACTTAAAAAATATAGTGCAGTGATATAAGTATAAACAGGATTTCACAAAATCAGTGAGGCAAAAAGTACCCTAGGGATTCTAAGAATGAATGTGAGGGAAACCCTTGTTGCGTTGCGACACTGAATTTTACCTGTAATGCTTTCTGCCATTTGTGTTTTGTCTCTTAACAGGGACTATAAAAAAAAAGTGTGTGTGTTTTTTTAACAAAGCATAAGTTCTATAACATCAGTTCAAAAGACAGATATAATGATAGATGATAATTGGATGGATAGATAGATAGGCAGGGAAATACAGACTAGAGCAATAGATATTACAGGCCAACTGTTCCTAAATTTTCTACATCAAGCTTCATAGTTCACTTCTCAGTGTGGAGATCATCCAAAACGTTCTTCAGTTTACTAATATATTCTCTTCTGTAACAAATCTTAGGTTACTGCGTCCTGTTGGTTCACTCTTGTATGTACCCATTGGACCTACACTGAGCATTAAGAAATGCTTCTTTGTATTGGTAACATGATTTAAAAATCTATCTGAAACAGTGAGAGCATATCTGTATTAAAATAGTTTTAATGTCTCCAAATGACATGTTCACCCCCATCCCCTCTGTGATTTTACACATACTGATTGTGATGTGCCTCAGGCATGAGTGTTGCCCTTCTTAACTGAGGGGTCTACACTCAAGAAGGTGCTGAAGAGGAGCCCTTGGGGTCCATGCAGGAAAGGCATGGCTGACAGTATGCAGAGGAGTGATCTTGAACCACAGGGATTTTTCCTGGTACGTTTCTCCAGGCAGCTCAAGGTTACTTTTGAGAATTTTTAAGGGTTATATCAAAGAATAATAAATGCCTAGTATAAGCTTACAGATCCCTTAACATGTTAATCCCAAACACAGCAACACACCTACAGTCCACAAAGATTCAAAGGTTTCAGACAATTCTATCCTGTTTCTTCTTGTCTTCCATTTCTTCTCCTTGTCCTTTGCTCTTAATTCCTTGATTGGCGCTATTTTTACTTGCTGTGGTAATTTCTTGTGATCACTGTGTTACTTGGCTGTGGAGATGTTGAACTGTAGTACAAGTTACAAGCTGAAAGGAGCTGGAATTGGAGGACACAAGGGAAAACTGTGCATCTGAGGAGAAGCAGGGACATAAATAAGAGGTAACCTGGGTTAGAAAAACAAAAAACAAAAAAAACAAAAAACAAGCAACCACTGGAAGTGGGGATGTTTAGAAACTCTCTTTGGCTCTGTCACCTGGAAAGGACTCTCCATTGTTCAACTTTCAGCTTCTTCCTTGTGAAATATAGTCATTGATCTCAGAAACTTTTAACCACCCCACTTCTCCCTAAGCAGTTTTTATTTTCAGATTGCATTACACCAAGATAGGTCAAGTTTCTTGTTATTTAGAGGGAAAAGACAGCAATTAAATAAAGCATCCTTATCAATGTTCAAAACCAGTGCAGTATGTATCTTTACTATTATGATTGAGAAAACCTCTGTGAAATATTTTGGGATTAAAGGTGGCTATCAAAATAGTCATTTGTTTCCAACTTTCAAATCATTAAGCCTTTTGACATTAAGCGTTAAGTAGCTCCAGCATGTTCATCATTATTTCTCTTTCTCTCTCTCTCTCCACTTTCCCATCCTTAGGCTTATGAGAGGCCCCAGAAACACCCAACTCTCCATTATGACCCAGGCCTCCCACAGGACTTCACCAGTGACACCTTAAAACCAAAGCACCAGCAAAAAAGCAGCAGCCAGAACCACATGGACTGGTCCACCAACTCTGACAGTGGACCCTCCAGTCAGAATTGCTTCATCAGTCCAGAGTCTGGCCGAGAAACTGCAAACACCAGCAAGATCCCAGCTCTTGAGCCCGTGGCTTCCTTTGCAAAGACCCAGGGTAAGAAAGGCAGTGCAGGGAGCACGTGGAGTCAGTTGTCTAACAACAGTAAAGATCTGCTTTTGGGAGCTGTGGTTCCATCCCCAAGCAGCCGTAACTCACCAGCCCCTCCTAGCAGCTCTTCTGAGTGCAATGGTCTCCAACCCTTGGGAGATCAAGAAGGAGGAGGTGCAAAGGAACCCCCAGAACCACCTACTACAGGCAGCAAGAAAAAGTCAAGTAAAAAGGATGTGATAAATCAAACCATACCAAACCCAGACCTGGACTGGGTCAAGAGTGCCCAGAAAGCATTTGAAAACACAGAAGGGAAAAGAGAGGGTTACTCTGCAGATAATGCCCAGGAGGCATCGCCAACCAAGCAGAATGTGAGTTCTGTCAGTAATCTTGAGACTGACTCTAGTCACGTCAGGATTACTATCCCCATCAAGGCACCCTCTCTAGATCCAGCCAGCCATAAGAGGAAAAAGAGACAGTCCATTAAAGCAGTGGTGGAAAAGATCATCCCAGAGAAAGCATTGGCTTCTGGAATCTCCATGAGCAGCGACGTTGTTAACAGGATACTTTCCAACTCAGAGGGAAATAAGAAAGATTCCCGTGTCCCTAAGTTGAGTAAAATGATAGAGAATGAGTCCCCCTCAGTCAGCCTTGAAACTGGTGGAAATACAGACAAAATCATCCCAGGAGGAATGTCCAAGCAGCGGAAACCACCCATGGTCATGACGTCTCCCACGTGCACAGATCACTCCCCATCAAGAAAGTTACCTGAAATCCAACATCCAAAATTTGCTGCAAAACGGAGGTGGACATGCAGCAAACCAAAACCCACAAGTATGCTTCGAGAAGCAGTCATGGCCACCGCTGATAAACTGATGGTGGAACCCCCTTCTGCTTACCCTATCACCCCATCCAGCCCTCTGTACACCAACACCGACAGTCTTACAGTGATCACACCAGTCAAAAAGAAGCGGGGACGACCAAAGAAGCAGCCTTTGCTCACAGTGGAGACAATTCATGAGGGAACTTCCACCAGCCCAGTCAGTCCCATCAGCCGAGAGTTTCCTGGCACCAAGAAAAGAAAGAGGCGACGCAACTTAGCTAAGTTGGCCCACTTGGTGCCAGGAGAAGACAAACCCATGAGTGAGATGAAATTTCACAAAAAGGTTGGAAAGCTTGGCGTGTTGGATAAGAAGACTATCAAAACCATCAATAAGATGAAGACACTCAAGAGGAAAAATATCTTGAACCAGATCTTGTCCTGTTCCAGCAACATTGCCCTGAAGGCCAAAGCTCCCCCAGAGACCAGCCCAGGGGCAGCTGCAATTGAAAGCAAACTGGGCAAGCAGATTAATGTCAGCAAGAGGGGGACCATCTACATTGGCAAGAAGAGGGGCAGGAAGCCGAGAACAGAGCTGCCACCCCCATCCGAAGAACCCAAAACAGCCATCAAGCACCCCAGGCCTGTCTCTAGCCAGCCGGATGTTCCAGCCGTGCCTTCCAACTTCCAGTCACTTGTGGCATCCTCACCAGCAGCTATGCACCCACTTTCCACACAGTTGGGTGGGTCCACTGGCAACCTGAGCCCCGCCAGCACTGAAACTAGTTTTTCAGAGTTGAAAACTATGCCAAACCTCCAGCCCATCAGTGCTCTTCCAACCAAAACCCAGAAGGGAATTCACAGCGGAACCTGGAAGCTGTCTCCACCCAGGCTGATGGCCAATTCCCCTTCACACCTGTGCGAGATAGGCTCACTAAAGGAAATCACACTGTCCCCTGTAAGCGAGTCCCACAGTGAAGAGACCATCCCAAGCGACAGTGGCATCGGGACAGACAACAACAGCACGTCTGACCAAGCAGAGAAGAGTTCAGAATCCCGACGGAGGTACTCTTTTGATTTCTGCTCCTTGGACAACCCTGAGGCCATTCCATCTGACACCAGCACAAAGAACCGGCATGGCCACCGGCAGAAGCATCTCATTGTGGACACCTTCCTGGCCCATGAAAGCCTAAAGAAGCCAAAGCACAAGAGGAAAAGGAAAAGCCTGCAAAACCGTGATGATCTCCAGTTTCTGGCTGAGCTGGAAGAGCTCATCACCAAATTCCAAGTATTCAGGATCTCCCACCGGAGTTACACCTTTTACCATGAGAATCCATATCCCAGCATTTTCCGGATTAATTTTGATCACTATTACCCGGTGCCATATATCCAGTATGACCCGTTGCTCTATCTTCGTAGGACTTCAGACTTGAAGTCAAAGAAGAAGCGTGGTAGGCCTGCAAAAACCAATGACACCATGACAAAGGTGCCTTTTTTACAAGGGTTCAGCTACCCTATTCCCAGTGGAAGTTACTATGCAGCCTATGGAATGCCTTACACATCAATGCCTATGATGAACCTGGGTTACTACGGTCAGTATCCCGCTCCTCTGTATCTATCGCACACGCTCGGAGCAGCTTCCCCGTTCATGAGGCCAACAGTGCCACCACCTCAGTTCCACACAAGCTCCCATGTGAAGATGTCTGGGGCAGCTAAGCATAAAGCAAAGCATGGAGTACACCTGCAGGGGCCAGTTGGCATGGGCCTCAGTGACATACAGCCATCACTGAACCCTCCCAAGGTGGGCAGTGCCGCTCTGACTGGCGGTCGACTCCATAAGAGGAAACACAAACACAAGCATAAGCACAAGGAAGACCGGATCCTGGGGACCCATGACAACCTGAGTGGTCTCTTTACAAGCAAAACCACAGGCTTCTCCAGCCACCTCCTGAGTGAACGGTTGAGCGGTGCAGACAAAGAGCTCCCGCTAGTGAGTGAGAAGGCCAAGCATAAGGAGAAACAGAAGCACCAGCACAGTGAAGCTGGCCATAAGGCCTCTAAGAACAATTTTGAGGTGGACACCCTGTCTACACTGTCACTTTCAGATGCTCAGCACTGGACGCAGGCCAAGGATAAAGGTGACTTGAGTAGTGAGTCTGTGGACTCATGCCCTAGAAGGTACTCTGGTAGTGGTGGAGATGGTGGCAGCACAAGATCTGAGAGCTTGGACATGTTCAGTGAAATGAACCCTTCTAGTGACAAGTGGGACAGTGACATGAGTGGGAGTAAAAGGAGAAGTTTCGAAGGCTTTGGGACATACAGGGAAAAAGACATCCAAGCCTTCAAGATGAACCGTAAGGAAAGAAGTTCATATGACTCCTCTATGTCTCCAGGTAAGGATGAGTTTTCCTTCAGACTTGGTCTACCCAGTTGTTTAATTCTTAGGCTTTGAACTTCAGATGCCAGCTATCTTTGGCACATTGTGGTCACTAGTTTGCAAGGAAGTAGGAACTAAATCGTAAGTGGTCTCTATGCACATTTGAGTTTGCTATGCATTTTGTACACTGTTTACTTTGTATTTTCTGTCTTTCCTCCAGCCTGGAGCCTTTGCTTAGGAAACTGTAGACCTAGAGGTAGCTCCTAATAACTGCTTAAGTTAAAACCATGCCTACTTCTGTATCAAAAATACTGTTCTTAAGCTGGGCGTGGTGGCGCACGCCTTTAATCCCAGCACTCGGGAGGCTGAGGTAGGCGGAGCGTTGTGAGTTCGAGGCCGGCTTGGGCTACAACGTGGCGCAAGGCCGACCTGAGCTACATAGTGCGACCCTGCCTCAAAAAACCAGGGCTGGGAGTTTGGTTCAGTGGCTTAAGCGCCTGCCTTGGCAGGCGCAAGGCTGTGAGTTCAATCCCCGGTGCTGCAAAAAAAAAAAAAAAAAAAATACTGTTCTTAGGTTCTTAAATCCTGATCATGTGGTACAGTTTGTTACTTAGATAAAGCTTATAAAATTTATTAGAAATACCAAAAAGACCTGAAAAATGACAAAAAAGAACATCTGGTTTATGTGACATGCTGTTTCCAGGAGTCACACATCCTAGATGAGAAATCTCTTGCAGACTGACTGGACACTGAGAAAATGACCAGTAAAATCCTGAAGTCTAAGCTATCTGGGAGACACAGCCTGGGTCACGTTGTCCTTTCTTGATCCAAGGGTATTAAAAAAGCTGCCATTCGCAGATACCCAAAGTAAAGCCTTGAATGCGTTTATACACTTGTCATTTCCACACACTAAGAGGAAGGAGTCTGGCTAAAGATATTATATGCCTTTCGCCTCCACAGAACCTTCCCATGCGTCTACTGAATGGAGATTTTGTTGACTGCTCTCAAACTGAAGTGTACATTGCTACTAGAAAGACCCTCCCCACCTTTGTCAGTTGCTGGCGGAATTCCTCTGCTAACCTTCCCACCCTTCCAGATCCTTTCTGGTCACCCATGGGAGCCTCATACTTGACAAAGCTTTCCCTGTGTCCCTGGCCATGCATCATAAAGATAAGAGAACACAGCAGATATTTACTAAGAAAATGGTAAAAATTCCATTCTTACAAGTTGAAGAAGCTAAAGGAACATTTTGTGTTGTCCTTGACCCAAATAGTATAAAACTTTCTGATCAAAACTCAATTTTAAAGGACTAATCATCCATGTTTAAGGTTTGGTTATAGTGATTCACCTCTGTTTATGATGTATGTCCCTCCCTGTCTTCTTTCTTCCCAGGGAGTCTATAATTAGTGAAGGTGAGAGCAATCTGTTCATGAGAAATGAAAGATATTTTCTAGGCCAGCAGATTTCAGGAAGAAATATGATTATGAGTTAGAAACCACTTAAAAATCACCCCAGATTGCCACTAGCTTGTGAGTTGTTGTAGTGGTAGATGTTCTTCTTCGTTAATGAAGAGACCAATTAGCAGTCATGACTCTTGCATTGGTTGAAAGTGATAAATGATCCACACTTCATATCTGTCCAAAGTGGATGTAGTTTTGCCATTTCTCATCCACAGAATTTGTTAAAGGTGTTTGATTTTGTGCAGAGCCCAAATTAAGCCCACTTGAACTGGGGTAAACTTGCATGTGAGAAACCCTGATGATCTTTATCAGCACAATGGAACTGACCTACAAGACCTAAACTGGTTATGGACAGAGAGTGTTCATATTTTTTTATATATTCTGGACATTATTTAGTTAGAAAATAATAGTGATAGGTTATTACCAAGAACCTACAGGCAAGAATCTTAACTTCACAGAGCTGGGAAACAAATGTCAGAATCTAAAACCAATTGTTGTTGCACATTAAGTTTCTCAACAGTCTTACTGGGATTGTTGTTCTGTGTCCAGTTTTGCTGGGTGCTAGTTGAATTCCCAAAAGTTTCCAAGTTGGGGCTCATGTCAGTCAATGAAAGAATCTCTATGGGGGCCCACAATCTAGTCATACTACTTTCCTTGTGTTTATATCTACATGGTGCTTTTTACTTTATTCATCATCAAACCCTAACTGATACACGCCCCCCTCCTTTCTCCAATGTTTCTCATCTGATCTTCAGCCAGAGAAGAAAGGAATAGGTACTATGACAGTCCAGCTATGGAAAGAAAGCTGGATTCAGCCTAAAGGATGGATGGTAGGCCCAGTCCTGTTGTAAACTCCCTGTGTGGCCTCGTGTATGACATCCTACTTCTTTAGGGTGCTGTCTGTGCCTGGGTAATGTGAATTAAAGGACCAGACCTCTCACAGGCAGTGTTTTAGTCCTTGAAGCCATTTCACACCCGTTGCTTCATAATCTTTCTGCGATCTTAGAATACAGCTACAGGTAGAATGTCCCATTCTGAACTTAGGACCAGAAGTATTTTTAAAATTTTAGATTTTTTATGTGTGATTTGAGGATATTTTTATCAATGTAATAAGATTTCCTGGGGGTCAGGGCCAGGTCTTAGCATGAAATTCATTTGTAGCTCATATATACCTTAACCTGATGGTAGCTTTATACAATATTTCTAATAATTTTGTACACGAAACAAAGTTTATTCATGGTATAGCGTTTACCACTTGTTGTGTCACATCAACACTCAACAAAATTCTGAATTTTGGAGCAATTCAGAATTCAAATTTCCAGATTACGGATTCTCAGCCTTTACTTTCATTACCGTATTACAAATCAAACACTGAGAGTCAAAGAGATCAAAGGACCTGCCTAGGTTATCCTTTGATTCTACCAAGCCCAGTGTTTTACTGACTGTGCTGAAGCTCAATGGCACATCACCCAGCTAGTTACTGAAATAAGTGTAGAACACAGGTCCAGGACCCTAGCCCAGGGCTCCTCTGGGTCACCCTTGCCCTTTCTCTACAAATCCATCCATCTTCTGAGGATGTGCCTTGCCCTGAGGTGTGTGCACAGTGATCATGTGATGCTTGCAGAAGAAACAAGGTTTAAAAAAAAAAGCATTCTTTTACTTGATCCCAGCCAATGAAGAATGATCCTTATGGAATCCTAACTGTTCCTAAACTTTAGCAGGGAAACTTCTCCACAGACCAGGTTTTCACTTCTCTCCTTACTGAAATCCAGCTGTCTGAGTTATTTTTACTACTGCTTTGTACCAGTCTGTGTGTTACATTGCTTATTCTTTCCCCAACACATTAAGGAATCATAATATCTATATGTGTTAAACGTGAGGTCTTTGCTCATCTTCTTGAATATCTTATCAGGACAGACCACATTCACTAACATTTCCCTCTCTTCCAAGATTTGGCTCCTCCATGCTTATTTATCCCTAATCAAATGCCCTTTCTATTGCTGAACCCCAAAGCATCAGGGAAAATGTCTTTAGAATATTCACTTTAAAGTGATACACTCCAAAAAGTGTGAAGCTCCATAAAAAGATACCAAGCAGATGAGATGAGGCTTCACTTACTGGAGGTGTTAAGAACTTCCAGAAACTTTATTCTAGCAGAGGTTTTGGCTGAGCTGGATGATACTGAGGGCCATGATTGGAAATACGCATCTGCACTTCTCACAGCTTTTGTCCTCTACCTTTTCCTTTGCCATTCTGGAATCATTTCGTCAGCATCTGTATGTCTTATTTTACATGAATTGTTCTTCTCTAAAATAGCTATATCACAAATATAGATGTCATTCTTTAGCCTGTTGAAGTCTAGATTTAGTAGCTGAATGGAAAAAAGGGCTTTGTGCATTCCCTGAGACCAGAGCTGATGAAAGGTGCCATATAAATGTAAGTCATTACCATTATGGAGAGAGAAATTAGAGAGCCCATTTAGCAATGGCAGCAGTTGCACACTCCATTTCCTATTCCTGGCTTGGAAAATCCTTCATTCTCCATCCCTTAGCCCAGCAGATGGCTGCATTGTCTTGTTAGCTCTCTTACAACAAACCAAGAGCTAGAAGTTGTACAGACGCCTTACCATTTTTCTGTATCGTTTTCCTTCTGCTTCTTTGGTTTCAGAAGGCACTGGCTCTTTTGGCCTCTTTTCTGAATGCATACCATCTGCTAAATCTCCATTTATAAAAATGCTTGCCTGGGGCCAAAAAATGCATAAATAGTGGGAAGGTGCAATCTCAGAATTGGAAGAAGCTTTATCAACCCCACTTGAGCCTCTCTGTCACCAGACATCGTTATCTCTTGCACATGCAGCCGATTCCCAGAAGAGCAAACCTGTCTAGAGTTGACAAGACACAGTCGGAATGATGCCATGTGCCCTCCTAGCCAAGTTCCTGTAGGTGGAAGAAGTCTACAGCCTGAGTGATGTCCTTCCTTTTCAGGTTACTTGGAAATAGTCTTTGCATATTTTGATCTAAAATTATATAGGTACTGAGACATCACAACCACTGATGTCCAGGTAAAGGAAAAATAATGAGAAGAATCAAATTACATGTGTTACTTCTTAGTCCAATGCTATTGTTAGGCAAGAAAGCCTTCTCTAGTCCCCAGATGTCAGGTATTCACCTCATATTGATGGATGCTGGAAATTAATCTTGAGCTCACCTTCCGGATATCAGAATGCTGCCATGAAGGTATCTGGACTCCCTTGAGCCTGACCTACTCCACCTCTTTCTGCAACTTCTGTCTTGCCCTTTGCCAGCTCCTCTTATCAGCACTGAGTAGCATTTTGGGAGGCAGTCTTTGCTGTCACTCAGCAGCAGGAAGAGGATGCCCACGCCAAAAGTAATACACAAAACTCCTCCAAGCGCTCATCCAAGGGAGGGAATTAGCCAGTTGGATGAAAAGTTCTGAAGTCTATACACAAACACACACACACACACACACACACACACACACACACATACACACACACACAAATGTGAGGGAAGTTTTCTAAAAATGGAATGAAAGGACAAAGAGGACTCATGGGAAGAGAAAGCTAAGACTGAAAGAAAGGAAGATAATAATCTGGGAAGTATAGTCTTTGTAACTAGATCTCTTTCTTTCCTTTCCTTTCCTGTCTCTTTTCTCCTTTTTTTCTTTATTTCTGTCCTTCTTTCTTTCTTTCTCTTTCTTTCCTTCTTTCTTTCTCCTCCCCTTGTTTATTTGTTTTGCTTTTGATTCTCAGTTTCCCAAGTGAGACTATGGCAAATAATAAATTATGATATAACTACTAATAAATAAATTATTAATAAACATACAAAAGCAATGTGGCCATACTTACGTTTATAATTCTAAAACTTCCAAATTTATTACTTTTTTTTTTCTTTTTTGTGCCAGGGATCAAACTCACAACCTCATGCCTGCCAGGGAGGCGCTTAGGCCACTGAGCTAAATACCCAGCCCTATTTTTTGAGACAGGGTCTCATTATGTAGTTCAGGCCGGCTTTGAGCTCACTTTGTAGCCCAGGCTGGTCTCAAACTCACAAAGATCCTCCTGCCTCAGCCTCCTGAGTGCTGTACAATGCAATTTGAATATGAACACAAACACACTCAGAATAGGTAATCAGTATGAGAATACCGAAGCTATTAGCCACAAAACCAAAAAAAGGGGAAAAAAAATAGTGTTAATGAAGTTTCAAACTTTCCCAGTCTATGTATTAAGCCGTACGTTTACCCCATTCTTCACTGGCTCCAGCCGCTTTACACAGTTGATCTCACTTTCAAAAATTCAAAAATGTCGAATCTCCACAAATCTGACTGCTGCCAACACATTGGCTTGCTTCTTATGTAGGCTAAAACCACAAACATCATTCCAAAAACATCTAGGTTAGGGCCCTAATATAGACAATTGTTTTGGAATTGAGAGAGCACATGCTTGCATTTATAGTTAGAAATAAAAGAATTTTAATAATGTAGAATAAACACCCCATTTTGCATTCTGATGCTTAAGAAGCTCAAGTAACTCATCTAGTTGGTTGAAGAGCTCAGGCTTGGGAAGCTTATCATCAGAGAGAAGAAAGAAGAGACAGAAGGGACAGTTTTTTTTAAAAAAAGCAGAAAGGTGAGTCATGGGAGAGATGGTAGGCTCTTTGTGTTTCCTTGCCATGAGTAGTTGTAAAAGGTGAGCATCTCTTTCACAATAATTTAAGTAATTTCTATGCAGTCTCAGGGGACTCATGTTTGAGACTGGACATACTCTTTGTTGGCTGTGATTGAAGACATTTTGTGTTACTTTTCTGTCTTCAAAGTTGTACATACTTATTTTATTGAGTCTCTCAGGGTTCCTCCTAAGGTTTCTTTTAGAAAGCTAAGAATTAATCAAATTAAATTTTGTAACCCATAACTTTGTGACAACAAATATTTTTTTAAAAAGCCTTAAGACTCACAGCATCATTTTTGCAACATTGACATCAAAAATACAGCAGTTTCACCTTTGGAGCATGAAGTCCCTGGGCCATTTATCTTACTACAGTTGGCAAATGTCCACCTGTCCACTTGGAAGTTTTTATTTATACCCCTATAGGGTTAGAAAATTTTGCAGATTCAAGTATGAGTGCAGAGAGGGTACGATTTCCACAGACATGGCTCTAATACACCATGGAGCATTTCTTGGCAGGAAAAATCAATACAGCACGCTTCCCAAAGCATGGCCTGTCACTAGGCAGAGATAAGGAGAGCACTTTTGGTAGGAAACCATCGCTTCACTCTATAAATGAACAAGTAATGAGACAGAATACTTGCTAAGATTGTGGTCTAGCCTTGAGCCACTATAGCACTTAATTCAAATTGACTAAATTCAAGGAAAAACTATAAAGACAAGAGAAAAATCTTAAATCATTTACTTAGTGCCAAGAATGTACTGTAAGTTTTAATGTAGTTCTGGAAATAATTAAAAATAAGCAACTCAGTCTTTTTGCCAGCGAAGAGGTTACAATCTAGAAGATTCCCCTATAATTTATAAGAAACCAACTGCAACTCACTATACTATACAGCAAAATAAAATAGTCATAAGTAAGTCACAGAGAATGAACCTGTGCTGTGTGATTATAGTGGTCTGCCCTATCCTTTCAGTGCAGGAGGGGAGGTGGAACCAGGAAGTACTTCTTGAGATGGGCCTTAAAAGATAGAAGAGTTACTTGAGGAGTAGAGATGGTGAAAATGATAAGGTCCACAGGAAGCACAACACAGAAAAGGGCCAAGTAAACAGAGGCATTTAGGCCAGGTGTGGTGGTGCATGCCTGTATTCCTAGCACTCAGAAGGCTGATGCAGGAGGATCACCATGAGTTCAAGGCCAGCCTGGGCTACATAGTGAATTCAAGGCCAGCCTAAACTATATAGTGAGACCTTGTCTCAAAAAATTTTTAAAAAAGAAGGTTTTTAGGTAGAAATACCCACGGAATATTTGATAAATGATGTTTTATCAAAGTTTTTATCTGTAGTTGGAGAATCATGCAAATAAGGTAGTCAGAGAATGTTGTGGTCATGGTTTAGAGGAGTCTTTCCCACATTTGGAAGGTTGTTGTTAATTATGTAGAGGGTAGAAAGTCATTTTTAAGTAAAAGTCACGGAGTGATAACATTATACTTTTTCTTTCCTCACCACTCTTTCCCCCTAATCTGCATTGGTCATATTTGCTCCTTCTTTGCACTCTTCCTACCACATTTGTGTTTGGATGGGTACCCACTGTGTGGCCCTTCATCCCCCACCAACCTATTCCTGGATTATGATCATTATAAAAATATATGTATCTACCCAGATAATGAAGTAAAAGCATATTAAACAGGAGTCATTGATTCAGCTCTTTCTGTTCTAAGGTCAAAGATGATTCCAGTGTGTTGGCCCCAGGCAATTGAGTCATGGCACATGAGCCAAATTGCAGATATCAGAGAGAGAATGTGGTTGGTTGTGAAGCAATGAGCTATTAAATCAGCAATTGGCAATCCTGCACAGAACTGGAGATTGACCAAAGGAGAGGCTCATGGGAAAAGAAGAAACGAATATGGAAGACAGGATCCTATAGCCGACCTTAAACAGAGAGGTGGAGTAAGAGGAAATCAGGAAAGTTAAGTGAAAGGTTGTGAGAATATGGGAGCGGGGGACAAAGAGTGAACCTGAAAAGTGATCAGCAGAAGTAGAAGGTATACATTTCAAAAAGGAGTGTGCTCAAACATCTTGGTGGCCCTGATGACATGTGTTTTCTGTGGCTTGGTGGGCTGTGCCCAAAATCCAGGTGACAAGAAGTGAATGAGAAAGTGAATGATGAAAAAATGAGACTGCAAGTGCAGAAAGCTTTGCCATGGTTTCAGTAGTGCTCCAGCTTCTAAAAAACCTTTGTTTCTTAGGTCATCCCTTGATAAGAAGTGATGCTAGTATAGTCTCAGTAGGTCCTAAGTCTGACGTTCTCCAACTCTGGGAGCACAAACACGATGATAGAGGCTCTTTTACTACATCTTTCTGCTTCCCTATAAAATCCATGAATAGAAAAGTAAAAGATTATAATATTTCAATAGGGAAGAGATTCCTAGC
This sequence comes from Dasyprocta punctata, assembly GCA_004363535.1. NCBI lineage: Eukaryota > Metazoa > Chordata > Mammalia > Rodentia > Dasyproctidae > Dasyprocta > Dasyprocta punctata. The sequence continues at coordinate 20,429 of RJWM01010161.1, forward strand.
CAGTTCCCCTCTGTCTCTTGGATAAACTGGCACCATTTGGCCATGATGACTATTTAACGACTTACAAAAGCTTCCCTCTGTGGTATCATGGTTGTCTGCTGTGCTACTGTGAATATATGGAAGAACCACCTAACTTATCACAGGTTCTAGTATATATATATCTGTTGCAGAACATTTACTGTGTACAAAGCCTAATGGTTGGTATTCCAGAGCTCTTTACAATTTTGTGGAATAAAGTATATATGTGCTTCATAGAAAGCTTGTGCCCTAAAAATGACTGGGAGCCCTTTAGTCACTCAACGTGTAACATAGTGACATGAGTAATTAGAAAGACTAGAAGAAAAGAAAACGCAAGGAAGAAATGAGAAAGATAGCATGCATATAACAGCCAGGGAATAAATGTAGACAACGTTAAAACTATGCTAACTCAGTGTCCAACTAAGTAGAAATTCAGAGGTGGAGATAATAAGTGTTCACTAAAAGAACTTTAGGATGAAATTTTGGAGAGTGGTGCATAGTGAAAAAACATAAGCCCAGGGGAGAGGGTGGGTGGCATGAGGGGCAATGTGCAGCAGAATGGAGATATGCGGCAGGGTCACAAGTCAGGAGAGGCAGAGATGAACAGCAGGGGTGGAAATGTGAGGGTACGAGAAAGTACCTGGCTAGACTGAAGTTAGCAGTTGAGTGAGGATGGATTTTTAAGAGGCGTGACTGCCATGAGCGGAATATACAGGAAAGGATGCATGGAAGCAAACAGGTGCTGTGGTTGAAGGCTCTTGAGCTTAGTAGTAAGTGCTGTGTGGAGTGATGAAGTCCTAGAAACATGACTGTGCTCAAGGACCTTGTAAAGGTATCAAGAGACAAGAACTTAACATAGACACATACATAAAGCAATTAAAATAATGAGAGTCCACACATTTAATGACTAGAGATAAAAACCCATTACACAGGAAAAGACCCTATAAAACAACTTGCAGAGTACTGTGTTACATGTTGTAAAAGCCAGTTGATAATTGGTGCTTGCACTATTACATAAGCACTCAGAACAAGTTAGGTAAAAAGAAGGAGACGTGGAGGTGGAGCCAGCCAGCTGAGTAGAGGGAGCCCAGTCGTTTTCCCTCCCTTCCTTGGTGTCTGGAGAAGATCGCACAAGTCAGTACAGAGCTGAGGCTCACCTGTTGATGGAGGATCTGGGAACACATGGAGAGAAGAAACTCCCTGAGGCCCTGTCACAGTTTGCCCTTAGGTTCAAACAGGGGTGGTGCTTTTCAAATAGTGTTTCCTTGCTGTGATTTGATCTTCAAAAGCCAGTCAGGTCTGAAGACAGGTATTGCTTTGCCACTTGAGAGACAAGGAAATCAAAACCCAAAGTCACCCAGGCAGTTTTACACAGAAAATTCCTGGATCTCAGGTTTCCTGAATTTTCCCAGCCTCACCTCCTTTTTTCTCCACTGTATTCCCTACATTTTTGACAAGGTCAAAAGTATGACTCAGCTTCTGAGTTATCCCTCAAGAACTTTTGCCAGTGGATTAAATAGTGGAATCTAGAATGAGGCACTAGCTAATAGGCAATTTAGTCCTTGCTGAAACTTGTTTTTGACATAAAGGAAGTTCTTTGGAGCCAAGGTTAACCAACCCCACGGTGTGGGGCTGAGCCTTCGTCTCACCTGGGGACAGAGCCACTGCTGCAGAAAGAGAATTTATTTTCACAGCTGCTGAGCTTCATTATTGCCTCTACTTAATTGAGCTGGGATGTTGATCTTTACCTGATTGTGGCATTCCTCGTCCTCGGGCCCTCAGACTCTGGACTCTTAACCACTGGATCTCCAGTTTTCAAGCCTATGAACTAAACCATGGCTTTCCTGGCTCTCCGGCTAACAGAAAGCAAATCAAAGGGTTTTCCAGCTATCATGATCACATGACCCAACACCTACAATTCTGAATATCCTTTTTATTCTAATTCTCTAAAGACCCTGATTCATATAGATTTTTGGAAACTGGAGTGGTGCTAAAGCAGGAATTAAACTGTTCAGCACAAATCTAGAGTCAGAGAAAGACATGAAAGAAGTCAACACATACCTAGTTTTAATTGTACTACTACTTCCTATGCACATTGTTATCCTTTTCCTCATTATTCTCTTCTGCCCACTTGTCGTTTCCCCTCCATTCATACTCCTGGGCATCCAGGACAGGAATGAAGTAGGCTTGGCTTGTGATAATCTAACATTGGCCTGAAATTGAGCTTCTAAAGTCATTATGAATGTGTCCGTTTGACCTAAGCCAAGGTTTTGGTCACCATGCAGTTAATGTAGGCTGCTGATGTCCTATTCCAGAAAGAGAAGGAAAGAGGGAGGAGGAAGGAAGGAGGGAAGGAAGGAAAGGAGGAAGGAAGGAAGGGAGGGAGGAAGGAGAGAAGGAAGGAGAGAAAAATAGGAAAGAAGAAAAGGTGTGTTTAAGGTCTGTGTGATCCCAATTGCCTGACTATTTTTCAGACTTTTATAACTTTCATTTCCCTTTCCCTGTTAGATGATGAGTTCAGAGTCCTACTTCAGAAATGCTAAGCAGTCTTGGATTCTGAGTCTTGGCTCTCTCAAGTGAGTCCCCCAGCACAGCATGTCAACCCCACCTGTACTGTGGAAAGCACTATGACCCCAGAAATGAATTATTCACATGGTGTAATCTTCCCCAAGGCTGGGGTGCAACTTCTTGGTCCTGAGCAGTACTTGTCTTCTTCATTTTTTCATTTGAACGATCCTTTTGACAATAATAACTCAGAGCCAAACTCTATTATATCCATTTCCTCCTTACAGCTCTCAATAAATATATTAGTTATTGAAATGGAAAAAGAAAAATGTACTAGTTTTTGAGAAAACACCTATGAAGACAGCCATAGGTCAATAATGGATGCCAGGTATAGAAATATCAATTCCTACTGCATCAAGTCCACAATTGTCTGACTTAGTAGACACTTGGTATCTACCTTAACAGATAGCACTGTTTCCTGATCATTTGCAGCTTATTCCCTTGCTGTGAGTCCTGCTAAGTCTTCTCCTTATCAAAAGAAAGTACCGTAATTAGCCCCTCATCTGAGTCTCCAATCCCCACAGTGGTTTCCTTCATGTAGAACATCCTCTCCTTTTCGTTTTGGTTTCCAAATACTACTTATAATATCCTTAACCATCCTGGAATCTTCTGTCTCTCTCACTAACTGATCTGTTCAATTTCATTCCAGTACTTAATTATATATGGCCTTGCACTTTTTATGTTTACATTAGGTAACAATGTTTTGGCCACTCCAACCAAATTTAAATTGGAGGACCATGCCATCCTTATACAGATCTTGAGATGGTGCTGAGCACAGATACTGTTGACCAACTGAATTGATCCTTGCAGATTACTATGGGTTCCTTTCATATACTTTGAAAAGCACTAATCTAGGAATAATTACGCAACATTGAAGGCAGTCTAGTAGAGACAAAAATAAATAAATAAATAAGTAAGAAAGGAAAAAAAAACCCTAAGAGTTCAAATTTCCCCACATAGATTTGGATGCAAAATTCCCCACTTACAAGTAGCGTAACCTGGGCAAGTTAGTGGCTTTGATCCTTCTTTTCCTCATCTGAAAAATGAGGCTATTAATACCTACCTCGTAGAGCTTTAGGAGAGCCAAATAAAGTACAATACACACAGGAGCATCCAGCACACTGCTTACTGCAAAGCTGTTAATAACATTCATTTCCTTTCACTTCCACTTTGGATAATTTATTCAAGCACAGAAAATACAAAACAGCAGATTGCTATAGAAGGATCCTTCTTTAAGCAGCAGGCTTTCCTTCCCAATTATGCTCTTACTGGGATGAAGTTAACTCTATCTCTGAACCCACATACACACATGGAGGGATAGTAATCAGTTGAACCACAATGGTATTTGACAAGGAAGATAAGCTATCAGCTGTACAGTTACAATGGGTAAGTAGCAAAAATATACATTTTACCCAAAGATAATTGAAAGTTCACTGAGCAGGCATCATCTACAGGGCTTACAGGTTCTCATGAAAGGAGTGGCAATTTCAGTGCCTTGGACTAGACATGTGAATGTTTCACACTATTCCGTAGCTCCTGTTTCGTAGACCAGTTTATTTACTAACCCCAGCTGTTAATATGTAGTCATAAGAAAAGTAATGAAATGTATATTCACTTTCCATTGCTGCCATAATCGAATACGATAAATGTAGCAGCTGCATGCAACACAGATAGGTTATTTCTCAGTTTCTGTAGGTTCAAAGTTCAGTGGGCTCAGCTGAGTCTTCGGGTGACATTACAGGAGGCCGAAATCAAGGTGTGAGCAGGGATGTGTTCTTACTAGAGGCTCTGGGGAAGTATCAGCTCTGAGGCAGGTTTCAATGGGGTGCTTTTGGCCAAAGGAGACCACTACAATCAAAAGAACGGCATGGTGATCCCTGAGTCTTATTCAGGTTCCTATGGTCATGATATTCCTTATTTTGATGGTAATATGCTAATTAACTTCTCGCCAGACCACCTTGCAATTTTGTAACACACTCAAATGGCTTGACAGACCCTTTCTTCATAAGAAGGCAACCGTGCTTTTCCTCTGGTTGCTACCTGAATGATGGAGTTTTAATGACACGTTTTCAGAGTGTGCTGGAGAGGCAAAGCAACAACCAAAACCTGTGTGTAATCCAGGAATTGCTTGTACAGGAGGAGGAAGTGACTGAGCGTGTGTAGAAAATCAAAATACTTCTCACTCGTCGTTTCTTTTCACAGTTCAGAATCTGTGTTGTTTTGTGTGGAAAGTAAAATAACTTCTTTGCCTGGATTTCTTATTGACATTTCTTTTTGGTGGGAGTCAGGGTGGGGGTTCCCTCCAAGCGCTTGCTATACTTCATGGCACAGCTTTGTGACATTTTCATAAAATACCAACCACCAGAATTCTCATAATCGCAAAAACATTTGCTTTCTCCTTAGATCCACTAGCATTCTTTCTCATTAAAAAATAGAAAGTTCAGAAATTAAATTAGAAAGCTGAACTCGATATCTTTAAATTCTTTTGGTTTCAAGAAAAAAAGAAAACTGCAGTTTTCCTAATTTCCTTTCAGTTAAATGTTACTTCTGAATAGAGAAAATTGTACAAAACATCTGAAGAGTTGAGACTCTGACATGAGGGGAGGATTTATATTTCCTTGCTATTAAAAAAGAAGAAAAAACCCTCAGTTATGTCTAATCTTTAGGAACGCAGTGCCCTGTCCAACCCACAAACTGTTGGCAGCATCGTAACTCTACACAGAATGTTCTTTTAAGCTTGTTCTCCCTCCCAAACCTCTCCTGTGAAGTTATAAGTCTCAACATTTAGAGACTTTTTATTCAAATAAAGTATCGACTTTAGGTTGGGTCTTTTGGCATCAATTCTGTTGGCGGCAGAGAGATGGTCCCAAGAAAAGCAGGTCTGCTTAACTGGCTGGGGCCTAGGTTGGTCTTTATATGTGAAATCCCATTTGTCCCTCCAATACCAAGTACCTACTTTATGAAGCTATGATTTAATAGCTCCCTGATCAGAGGAAGTTTTATTCACACCCTCACAAAGAACGAATTGTATGCCTCCTTGAACTGCCTCAGTTTCCATTCACGCTGGCCTCCTGGTTCCCGCCATATAGTTCTTCCATAGGTGCTTTGCAAAATGCAGATTGGTGTGGGCTCAGGTATAGCTACTCCTGGAGAAATCCCAGATAATGTCCACACAGGTCACATAAGCAAGCAGGTGCCTCAAATGCACTTCTGCCTTTGAATCAAAGAATGCTGATTTTCTACATCTGGTTATTCCATATGCTTTGAGATAGAGACTTGTAATTTTTTTAATGTATTCATGATCATTCTGTCCTTTGATCGTCATAGCCCCATAAACTAAAATCTCATATAACTTCCTTAGGGAGTAGCCACAGTGGATTTGTTCAGTTTCTCAGGCCAAAAAGTGATGGGTGCCTTCCAACTTAGGGTTGTGAGCTATCACTGGAGAGAAATGAAAGAGCTGACCAAAGAAATCAACCAGAAATCCTTGGGCAAATGAATGAAGCAAACGCTGCCTCTGTTTTCTCAAGTCTAAAATAATGACTATAGTAGTTACTACCTCATAGGTTATGCTTCCTCATAGGACTGTAGTGTAATGCCTTATTTCTATGAAACATGACAGACAGGGTTAGCAGTCATAATTGTTTTTAAAACATCTATTAATAACCTATGATTTACTAGCATTTCTTTCATATTTTGTATATGATGATTCCAGTTGCTTTTTTATAGTAACATACAAAAGGTGATTGAAATTTATAATGAGCACTTAAATTTTTTGAAATAACTATTACAATAAAATAAAAGATTCAAAAAACTCCCTAACACTTTGAACATCCTTATCCCATTGTTCTAGCCACTTTCTGAAACAGTTGTGGAAGTATTCATTCATGTCTTTATGAAATATGATTTTAAAAAATACAGTGAATGCTATTATTGCATGCCATTCAATGGAAATGCAGGCTTGGAAAAATGTGATAGTGTGTCTTCATCCACCTTATTCACCAGATTTGGCATTGAGTGACTTCTGGCTTGTCCCTGAAGTCAAAATGACTATAAAAGGTAAAGGTTTTGAAATGATTCATAACATCAAGTCAGCCATTACAGCACAACTGAGGACACCCATGAAAGAGAACTTCCAGAACTGCTTCAGAAAGTGGCAAGAACTATGAGATAAATATGTTCAAAGCGATGGGAAGTGTTTTGAGGAGAATGAATGGCAATGTGTATTTGACTGCAGTAAATTTTTAAAATTTAAATATTTGCCATATTTGTCTATCATACCTCGTGTATCACTTTTGGTATAATTACAAATGCATGTGATTGTTTTTTAAGGAAGTACATGTTTGTATCAGAGAATGCACACAGACCCCTAGTGAGGGAGATGCAAGAAGGTCACTGGGATGCCTGTGTGGCCAAGATTTGGGGATGAAGCAAAAGATTAATCAGTACTCCTTGAAGGACTAAAGAATGTAGCATTTGAATGAAGCGCTGAGGGCCTGTTGGCTGGATGGAGAGAAAAGGAAATCCCAGGAAGGAGAAACCTTAGAATGAAGACAAGAGCCTTGAAGCAAGATGTGCTGAAAAGGACAGACAAGGGCGGGGTGTGGCTGCCCCGTGTGCTGTGAGGTGAGGGGATGGCCTGGGTGAGCTGGGGGCCAGAGAAGAGGAGGAGCTGCTGTACCAGACAGAGAGATTATACTGCCACTGAGGATGCTGCTTTTGGAATGCCAGCTGAAGGTTTTGAACTGGCAGGGCCTTGGAGGGTGAAGTGATATTCTCAGACTTGTGCTCTGGACAAGTCCTTTTGAACTATCTGTGGTCAAGGAACTCTTCGTTCCATTTTGTTTTGTTTTCCTTTCCCTAACCCCTTGCTGTTCAATCCCTATTAAAGTAGAATTTAAGTGCATTTCTAGAAAAATGAACTAAAGATGAAATGCAATGACTTAAAAATACGAACTCAAATTTTAAGATTAGGTTTATCAATATAAAGTTAGATATTTTATCAAATTGTTTCCAAAAGTTTCAAAATGTTCTTTTGATTTCTGTACTTTCTGTGGGCTGTGTATAGGCACTGACTGCTGGGCTACTTTTAAATAGTAGCGCTTCAGAAAAATGGCTCTGTCAGAGGAATAGAGATTGCTGGGCAGAGAGAAGAGGCAGGAGGCAGGAAGGCCCTCTCTGGGAGACCACTGCAGTTGCCCAGGTGAGAGATTCTGAGTCCTGAAAACAAGGTACCTGAGTAGGGGTGAGAAGGAAGAGAGAGGTGAGAAGCTGAAGGTTGGGACAGAGGTCTCCAGAGGAACAGAGGAGGAGGAAGCCACAGGGAAAAGTCTAAGAGTTTTCACCCTTGGATACACTGTTTTCAGTACTAAATGGTTTCGAGGGTTTAAATTATGATCTAAAGAAGGTCTCTTCCCAGGTCTGGCAGACCTTCCTGGTTGACTGATGACTAAATTTACCAAAACCTACTAAAATAAAGCCAAACAACCAGTGAATATGCATATATATATATATATATATATATATATATATATATATATACCTATACATATATAAATTTCTTTTTGAAGAGTGGAAGGATGGTAACTGGTCTTTTTGAGTTAAGAGCAGACCAGTTTCAATAAAAGAAAAACGCAACCATCTTATAAATTGCATTTCCCATGCACGTGTAAGATATGCTGCATAGAGAAAAGTAAAATCAATAAGCAAAGGATACCTGAGTAGAACGAGTATAGAATTTTACTAAGTAGGCCTGAAGTGACTGTCGTTAAAAATTGCATTACTGTCTTATTTGTAGTTGGTGAGTCCCTATTCCTCACTTTTTGAAATCTGCTTTGACCAATACCTATTATCGACTGCTCTTGTGTGACCATGTTATCAATGTCTCAACGTGTATAAAGATCAGAAACGGGTGGGTATAAAGATGTAATTGGAAATCCTCACATCTAAGGAGAGATGCTCTTTCCCATTCAGATGTTTGCACTTCTCCAACCTTGAGTCCTTTTCAGTTTGAAAGAATCAGTCAGAAGCTGGGTCCACTGTCTCTCTTCTCTCTACGTGTAAGACCTTATTGATAGCTCACTATGGGACCATTTGCTTCCCATTTGCTTTTCACCCCTTACCATGAGATGAAATTTGGATCTGTTTTTGGGCCTTGTTTAGCTGATTGCCTTATGCCAAAATAAATTGATGTTTAATGCAATTTACAGCTTTTCTCATGTTAGCAGCCCAAGTATTTTAAAACTACTGTAACTATTCATTGAATTACTAAGGTTTGTGTGTAAAAATACTATTTGATATCCCAAGACTAATTCTTGGCATTGTCCAATGCCATGAGATGTATAGTAAGTTTTTTGTGAAACAAGAATTTGTTATCAAATGCATTTATTAATTTCCAGACTATTCAAAAATTTATGATACTGTGTAGCATAACAACATTTATCACACAGGTGAGTGATAGGAATCAGTCTACAGTGGAAAAAAATGACATCTTTCCAACATAACCTGACTGTATAATTCTTAATTTTCCAAACCTACCCATTAATATCTCAAGGAATACTAACATTCTACGGACTGTGGTTTAGTAGCAAAAGAGAATCAAGGCTCAAAGTGTGAAGTGTGCTGAGGAAGCGGTCCAAGTTGGACTAAACATCATGTCTCCATGCCTGGACTCTGTCCTGTACCCTAAGAAATGATTTCCCAAAGTACTTACTACCACCTTCAGTAGACTGCACAGGCATATTCAGGAAAAATGAGACATGCTTTGGGGGAAGTGTGTACACACACACAAACACATTTATACCTATGTACACTCTTGGGATATCAAAGCCTCTTTGGCACAACACCCAGGAATATGCTGGAAGAGGAAGCAGGTGCAAAGGACCAGCAGTGGAGAGCCACAGTGAGTTTTGGAGGCCCCTTGTTTGCAGTCAGTATTAACCCTGGGCTGTTGCAAAGGCCAAAGCTTGGCTCGCATTTGAGATCCAAAGCTCTGACATTCAACAAGCTCCAAAGCAAATGAACCTGAGTAAGTAAATAATTAAACCACAAAGAAAAAGCCAGTATTGAAAAAAAAAATGTCAGCAATCTGGTGTCAACTCAGGAGCACAGGGCTGTTGGGAAGTAATGGGTCTTTTATCCCCTCAGTTGTTGCTATTCTGAACACAGAATCTGTTCAGAAGCTCTTAAGTGAGCAATTCTGTGTTTGAGGTCTTAGCCTGGCAATCTAGGTACAGATTCTGAGGGCTGATATCCTTCCAGTGCAACTAGATAAAATAATTCATCATAGATCTAACTATTGATATTAAGGACATGGGCTTCAAAATGCCTAGGTTTGAACCTGTTCAGTCACATTCATCAGCAACTGGGTTCTATACTTGTGCCTTCAAGGGTGCTCTGAAAGATAAGGTATAGTGTTGTAGGGTCTTTCTGATTCCAAGGCCTACAGATGTGTTTTGGGCATGTTCTGGTCTATTTTAGGTAGCTATGGAAAAATAAATGGAGGAAGTATATGTGGAAAATTAGATATATTCCTGAAAAAGAGAAAGAAACAATTTAGGAAGCGATGGCAGACAAGCTGAACCTAACTTTGGTCATAAACCCTGGCCAATGTACAGTCAAGAATGAGCACAAGCCAGAAAAACTGGCTGCAGCTGGCAAATGTCCCAAATCATTCTGTACAATGAGGGCCCAGGAGTGAGGAAATGCTTCTTGATGGATGGATTGGATTGTGAATAAAACACTGCCTTCCAGGCACTAGCCTTTGAATTACCCTGATATGTTGATTTAATTCAGAACCTTGATGTTTCTTGAACATTGACTTTTTAACCTTAATTGTCTTCTGATTTATTAGTAGATCACTGTGTTTTTTATTCCTCCCTGATAGAAGTTAAAACCTTGTTTCCCAGAAAGATCCCATAACTGGGCACAGATTTTAGGGCCACTGTGCTGGGTTCAAAGAGGCCAGTGTGGCCTGTGAGCACAGACACATCTGACTCATTAAGGGCAGACTATTCCAGCGAGCACCCCATTTTACCCTCCAGGCTTTTTCTCTCCTCTGTGGGTGTATCTCAGACTGATCATCACTTGCTATGGAAATAAATGGTGCCAGGGAATTGTTGAAATCTTCCTCAGCTTCATGAAGGACAGTTTTCTTATACCAAAAAGTTCAGCAGCACTAGTTCTCCCTATTCTTAAGTCTAGGATTAAACATACAGCATTGTATTACCTTCCCATAGCCCTACAATAGATTCATCCTGCAACTTCCGTCAGTGCTACCTATACTCAACCCTTGAGCTAACAGTAACTTCTGAAGAGCAAAGAGAAAACATTGCTCTGTTTTTCCCCAGCTTGCAAAAAACAGAAACAAAACAAAACTGACAGTCACAACTGATGACATAAAACACTGAAACAGGCTCATATTTCAAGAGTATCAATACAGAATTTACCCTCAGATGCCGCGATTTCCTAGAGGCATCCCACCACATTGATAGCAAATCAGTTTCTTTCATGTTCTCAGTATAAAGTCAGCAAGGAGACAAGTGGAAGCCAAGCTCAGGTATAAGGTATCTGCCTGTGCAGAGGAAACCATGACATTTTACATTACATCTTATAGTGATGATAATCACAAAGACAAAATAAATGGCAGCCATACTGAGTGACCATTAGAAATCCAATCCTACTGGCTTAGTACTCACACTCCTCAGAGCATCTCTGACCAACTTTATGGTCCATGATCCTCACAAGTTTCCACTTTTGGTGGGCAGAGCTAAATACTATTAGCCCCACTTAACAAATTGAATAGACAAGGAGAGAAAAACTTCAAAGAAAGACTATTACCCAATGTCAGATGTCTGTTGTCAATGCCAATAGGAAGGTCCATTGCTGTGATGCTGTTAGTGGGCAATGCAAAGTTTAGTAAGTCTTCATAGATGGGACATGCTTACCAAGGTCTGTTCAGGCTCCTCCACAGAGGCTGGATTGTTATACCTGTCCATGACCACAGGAGTTGACTTAGAGCTGTTAGCTGCCCTGTTTTTAAAACATCTTGAATTATCCTTGATCTCTTCAAGGATGTCCAAGATCTCTTAAAGATTGCATAGGAACAACCATCACAGTGTTGAGATAAGGATTATTAGGTTTCAAGTGGGTAATTTCTCTGAGATCATGTATTTAATGAGAAGTTAAATCAGAATTTGGTCTCACATCTGTCTGACTTTGAGTTGGTGCTGCTTCTCCTCTACCAAGGTGCTGATTTGAGCAACATGTTTATTCCACAAACATTGGTTAGGTATTGAAGGCACAAGGGAGCTTTTCCTCTCATCCCTGGTTTCCCCATCTGGAAGTGGAGTATAGCACAAGGCTGGGCTCCCATGAGGTGTATGCTATCACAACTGCATGTGAGGACTGCTGTGGAATCTTGGCCCTTTACAGAACCTATCCCCCAAGTCTGCATTTACTTCCCATTGAACAGTGAGAGTGCAGTACCAATATGGTCAGTGTTTTTGCACTTGAAACTTGTGTTCCTGGAAGCCGTCTGTTTTTTAACTTTACCCTAAGCCTTTCATATGCTTTGGCTCTTTGTTCTGTAACTTCAAAAGAATTGTCTCACTGTAATAAAACTCAGTGTTGTACAAATTTTGTTTCAGTTTAAGACTCATCTCACAATCTTATAACAGACATAGTAAAATTTTTGGAACAGATTTACTTCCACAATTTCAAGTGTAATTTATTAAAAGGTGATTCGTGGAGATGATTACAAAGATGACCTGTTGATATCAGCATGACATATTTTATTTGATTAATTTTATTGGTACAGTTTAGGTATATACAATTATCCCATTCATCACAGGGATTTTGTACCTGTACATAGCATACCTTGATTTGTAAGGTGCCATTTTTTGTATGTTGAATGAATCTACAATGTTGAGCCATTGATCAAGTTGGTGGTTTTACTGTAAAAATTTAGGAAGGATTTATTTCAGACTTTAAGTGCTAGCAAATGGATTAAACTGCTATAAGAAATCACAAGTGGCCTATATAGAGAGAGATTCTGAGGGAAACAAAACATTGTCAAGGGTCAAGAAAATTTGTTCAAGGCTGGGAATTTAGTTCAGTGGCATAAGTGCCTGCCTGGCAAGCACAAGGTCATGTGTTCAATCCCTGGTATTAAAAAAAAAAAAAAAGGAAAAAAGAAAAGAAAATTTGTTCAATGCAATTTAATATTGCTAATTCTTAATACCATCTACTGCATGTATACAATTACACCTTGGTTTCCATGGGAGATTCATTCCAAGACTCCACTCAGATACCGAAAGTCCATAGATGATTAACTGTCTTATATAACATTAATGTAGTATTTGCACTTAACATATACACATCCTCCCCTACACTTTGAACTATTCCTGAATTACTTATAGTAAATGTTACATAAATTATTTTGGTATTCTATTGTTTAGAGAATAATGACATAAAAAGTCTGCACATGTTCAATACAGGTGTAATTGTCATCATCTTTTTAAAAAATATTTTAATGTGTAGTTGGTTGAATCCACAGCTGTAGAATCCACAGGTACAGAGGACCAACTGAATTGTTGCAAATGTGTGTGTCATATTCATTATCTATTCATGTTCCTGATTTAATAGATTTGTGAGTACAGTAGTTGCTTCCTAATCACTGAACTCAGGTTTTCAGAAACCTATGTGAATGTGAATTTGGAGGTAAGGGAAATTCAGAACTGGCCCAATGCCAGTGTCCCCAGCACTGAGGGTTTTGGTCATAGAGGTGCTCAAGAGAAGTGATGCTTTGTCTCTCTTCTGGTTTTTGGTAGACCAGTCAAGAAGCAAGGCCATGAATCTATAACTCGATGTCCGATACTGATGAATGCCAAGAAGACAATTAACAGATTCATAGAATAAAGAGTACCTGAGTGATGGGGGAATCTTCAAACAGTAGTTTTAGGACACATATTTCATAAATTGATTGCTGAAATAAGACTTATAATGTGTGTATTTTGCACAGTAAACTGTTTTCAGGCCTCAGCGTTATTCGATTACAACTTGTATCTTTTCACACTATGATGTAGAAGAGTTTGAAATGAGAGGATTTTACTACGTTATGTATTAAGAAAGTCAACTTCATAGATCATAGAATCTCAGAGTTAGAAGGGACCGTAGAGGTCATCCAACTCCAAATAACTTCTATGATTCACATGCCATGTTCCTCTGTTTAAAACAAAAGCAAAAAAAGACCTCTCTAGAATCTCATGAAGCATGTAAGACAACCAAGCCATTCCTGAGCAGCTCCAGCCTCCTCTGCTGCTCACTTTTTGTGACAAACAGGAGCATAGGGAGGAATCTCCATAGAACTATTCTACTTCCTCGAGCATGGGGATTTTTTTTTTTTTTAAACAAAAGGAAAGTAAGAAACCAAAACAAAACAATTTCATAACCAGCCAATAAGACAGTAACTATCATCAGCACATTGCATATTATTATATTCCCAGAAGTTATTTAGGATAAAACATATAGACATTATCCAACAAATTGTCAACACAAAACTTTTGCCTCAGTGCATCAAGAGAAACCTGCTATCTATCTTTTTTGTTATGATTGCTCTATTGTTTTCAAATAAACATTTCGCATTAAAAATAAAATCTGAAGATGACCCTGAGAAAAGTACTTTTCACTCAAAATTCTTTTTCTTTAACTGTCTTAACTAATTTTTTATGTACATAGATTTTGTTTCAGTTCATCACACCAGTGCAAAAATGCGATAGTTACATGGGAATTGTTCACCTGGAGTAAATGCATAAAAATTGGAGATCATCAGCAGGAAGCCAGGTCCCCCACTCCTGTTGCCAGTTTCAGAGACTGTGACTTCATCTCTAAATTAAAGATTAGTTCATATGCAGCAGGGGTCAGATGCAAAGCAAGATTCTAGGGAAACAACAAGAACCCTTGATATAAAAGCAGGAAAGACATAGGGTCTTTATGCCCAGCTCCTTTTCTGAATGCTTGTATGGGCATGATCTCTACAAACTGCCGCTTATCTCTTGACCTCAGTTTTTGCATCTGTAAAATGAGACAGTTATTGACAGGGGATTTGAAAGGGTGTTGCCTGAACCAACAACCGCTACCTTATTTGTGAATTTGTTTGAAAAATGAAGATTTTCAGGCTTCATCCCAGATCTACCGAATTTGAACCATTGGGGCAGGAGGCCAGCAGTCTGTTAAAAACCAATGCACACTCCCTCCTCTCATTCTCTCCCTCCCTCCCTCCGTCTCTCCCCACCATATGTGAGGCACAGTACAAAGCCAGTCTGCTTCAGGAGGTGACTCCAACTCCCAGAACATGTGCGTCCCTTAAAAATCTATATCCAGCCTTACATGGAATCAATGCTTACAGTCACCTTGTGTCTAAGCAAATTGAATAGAGCTGGGAGCTCCAGCAAACCTCCTTATTTATTTCATGACAAGGGAAACAACTTTCAGTTCTCTGAGTCTTGACACCTTTGTCAATAAAATCTGCAGATTGCACAATATAGAGTTGTTTTAGAATTCATCTTTCTGACAGTAACAAGACTTTCCAAGAGAAGAGCATCCAGGGGTTATTATGGCAGCCACGTCTTTGCCCTAAGACTACTGGCTGCCTGGCCTGCGTTTCCATGTTATAACAGAACCACTTACATGAGCTGGATGAATATGGAGATGAATAAGGAAAGGCTTTGAAAATACATATCCCATTTTTGGTGTATTTTTCTTTATTGCATATCTAAAAAAGGCAACTAGATCTGGTATTTTTTAAGAAACATTTAGTTTTAATAGCTGATTAGTCTGCAATAAGGTTGAACTTGTGTTTTGTTTCTAATTAGCAATAAAAACAACAGGGTATTACGTTTGTGTTCCTTTGCTATAGCATCTTTACAAGATTTTCTGTTGACACTGTTTGAAAGTGCCACATACATTGGAAATGTGCATTTGTATTCAGAGCGGGCCTATTGTAGGAAGCATAAAAAGTCCTACATAAGGCAGAGGCTTGCAGAAGGTGGGATGGAGTTGTAGGTAGTAAAAAGTCCCTCAATTGCTTGATTGTGTGAATTGAAGTTGCCGGTAGAGTCAATCCTTATTTGTGGCTTCTCAGCTCTAGTATAAATGACACTTCCAATAACATTTTCCTATACAGATGTAAAATATACAAATTGGGTGAGGCAAATGGAAGCATCATTGAAATGCATAAAAGCAAAAAGCCTGGGAAGCTAGCATATGGCAAGGAGCATGGCTGGGGAGGCAGGGGACGTGGGCTGGAGGATCTGCACACCTTGGCTTTCTAGAGCAGTCGCCTCAGGGGCCCTGGGCCCAAGCTTCATCTTCCACATCTAATTTGAATGATTCTGTGATTATTATATCGGTTAGAGTATTCCCTGTCTAGTGTTTTTTGGTTTTTGTTTTTTTAATTTATGGCTCTGGTTTGACTTGCTTATTTTCTTCCCTTCTGAGTTTGCATGGGTTGTTGAGGAGCATATTTATCCAAAAAACAACATAGCTTTTTCCTTGTATCCATACCAGGAAAGAGTGAATTTGATGAACAATAAGCTAAATAGTCATCTACACAGATCATTATAGAGACTGGAACTCTGGAATTTATGTATTTTTAATACAACAGAAAATTTGATTCCCTTTTATGTCATTCCTGCCACTGTAGGAGATGGAATCTTAGCAGCCTCATGAAGACTGCTTCTGAAACTTTTTTTAAAATAAGTTTATTGGCACATTTAGATATACATAATGATCACATTCATCACAGGAAATTTGTACCTGTGTACGATAAACCTTGATTCTTCTTTTTTTCTTTTTTCCTGTTTCCCTCCCCCTTCAACCCTTCCTGCTCTCCTTATTTACAAAAGCATCATTTCTACTTTTCCTTTTTTTCTCATTTTTTTCTTCTTTTCTCTTCCTTCCTCCCTCCACCCCATTCCCCTTCCCATTTGAATTTTTTAATCCTATTTCATAATGTCTATTATACATTTTGGTACTTATTTATACTTTTGTTTCTCACACCAGAAAAACAATGTGATATTTACACTTGTGGTCTGATTTACTTCACATAGGAGAAGGAAGATCTCAAGGTGCATGCATTTACCTAGAAATGTCTCAAGTTTTTTCTTCTTTCTGACTGAGTTCTACTCCATTATATAAAACAACACATCTTTATCCATTCATTGGTTGGTGGGCATTTGGGTTGTTTCCAAGATTTTGCTATTAAAAACTGCCACTATAAACATGAATATGCATATAAGACTCGGGTGGTACTTTTAATTCTTTTGGAAAGACACCCAAAAGGGGAATAGCTGAGTGAAATAGAACCTCTAGTTTTAGTTTTTTGAGGAATCTCCACATTGATTTTCACAGTGGTTGTACCACTCTAAGGAGAAGGAGTGTTTCTTTTTCCCCACAGCCTCACCAGCATTTGTTCTTGGTTGATTTCTTGATGATAGCCATTCTTTCTGGAGTGAGATGGGGTCTCAGTGTTATTTTAATTTGCATCTCTTGAATGACCAGTGATGTTGAACACTGTTCCATATATTTATTTGCTGTTTGTACTTCTTTATCTGATGTGTGTATTCATTTCAGGTTCCCATTTTTGAATTGGGTTTTTAGTTTGGGTGGTATGGTTTTTTTGTTTGTTTGTTTTTGCTTTTTAGTTCTTTATATATCCCAGAGTTTAGTCCTTTATCTGAGAAAAAACTACTAAAATATTTCCCACTCTGTGGCTTGTCTCTTCACTTCATTGGTGATTTCATTTGCTGTGCAAAAGCTTTTTAATAAGATGAGATTCCAGTTGTTAATTCTTTGTAATTTTTCCTGTGTGACCAGTTTTATTCATAAATTCTCTGCTTCCAGTTATGTCTTCAAGAGTTCCACCTATTCTCTCTTCCAGCAAATTTCTGTTTAAGTATTTAGATCTTTGATTCATTTTGATTTTAGTTTAGTGCATAGTGAAAGACATAGTTTTAGTCTTTGACATGTGAAAAGTCAGTTTTTCTAGCACCACTTATAAGAGGCTTTTCTTCTAATGAAGGTGTTTGGCCCTTTTGTTGGAGGTCAGGTGGCTGAGTGTGTTTGGAGTTGTTTTCGCATTTTCTAGTATGTTCCACTGATCCTCAGGTCCATTTTTCTGCCCTTACCATGCAGTTCTTAATATACCATATCAATAGAGCCAAGGTAAAAAAAAAATCACATGAACATCTCAATAGAAAAAGAGAATGCATTAGACAAAGTCCAACACCCATTCATGATAAAAAACCCTATGCAAAATTGAAATAGACAGTCTTTACCCCAATCTGATAAAATCCATCTATGACAAACCAGCAACCAGTATCTCACTAAATTATCAAAAAGGAAAAGCTTTCACTCTAAAATCAGGAACAAGATAAGGATGTCCACTATCTCCATTCCTATTCAGTACAGTTATGGAAGCATTGGCCAGAGCAATTAGACAGGAGAAAAAAATAAAAGGAATGAGAATAGAAAAAGAAGAAGTTAAATTATCATTATTTGCAGAAGATATGGTACTGTACATAGAAAACCCCAAGAATACCACCAAAAGACTTCTATATTTAATAGCCAAATTCAATTGCATTGCTGGATACAGAGTAAGCACTCAAAAATCAACAGCATTAGTATACGCAAATAACATACTGTGAGAGAAATTAGGAAAATCATACCTCTCACAATAACATTGAAAAAAATGAAATACTTAGAAATTGATCTAACAAATGAAGTAAAAGATTTTAACATTGAAAACTACAGTACTCTGAAATAGGAGACTGAAGAGAATATCAGAAAATGGAAAGTATCCCTTTCTCTAATGTAGGAAAAATCAACATAGTGAAAATTATCCATACATCCAAAACTGTTATACAATTTAATGCAATCCTGATCAAAACAGCCTTAACGTATCTCACAGAACTAGAGAAAACACTCCTAAAATTCCTTTGGAACCAGAAGAGACCTAGAATAGAAAAAACAATTCTGGGCAACAAAGGCAAGGGAAGAAGCATCATAATCCCTGACTGGAAATTATGAAACCAAACTATCATGATAAAAACAGCATAGTACTGAAACTTGTTTTGAACTCTGTATTAAAGGCTTGAGAAATGATGAGGCATCATCAGGGAGGGGAACATGCCAAGCTTTAGTGAGAAATCTTGGGTTCCATGACCAGTTCCCTCTGCTAAATCCAGTCCATTGTCCTGAACTTAAGGGTACCTTGTGTTTCCATGTACGATTTAATAGATGGCAACACTGAGACCTAAATCAATCAATGAAATTGCCCAGAATCATAGGATGGCTTTTCCTTCAGCCCTGACTATAATGGTAGTTACAGTATGCGGGCCCCAGAGGAGTCCCTGAAAATGCTAGCATTTGCTATGGAGTCTCTACCTCCAGACACCAGCCTTGTGTGGAACTCATGGGGTTGGGGTAATGGAGAAACCAGACCTGTTGAGTAAGCATGACTGGAATTACTGGAAGGATAGGAGGGAGAACAGAAAGGGAACAATAGTTGTACATACAGAATCATGTTGTTGGATGTACTTCTTCAAGGAAATGGCTTTTATGTACCTCAAAACATGACTACAGAAAAAAGTGTATGGATAGCCTCCCTCAGGTACATTTTCTGTTACTTTTAAGATTTAATAGTAATAAATAGTGTTGAGAGATGACAAAATATTAGGTACTAGCTTAAGTGCTTTATGTGCATAATTATATTTTTCCACTGGCCAGATCTAAGAACTAGATTGTCTCCATTATGCAGATCCAGAAAGTGAGGTGTCGAGAGATGAAATCACTTTCCAAGGTCATAGAGCTCATGGGAAATGGAATCGAGATTTGACTTGAACCACCTGACTCCAGAGCCTGGGCTTCTCAACAGGGGACCTTCACTTTCACTGCCGGAGCAGGATTTCCAGGCTCATTGTCACTCCCTCATGCTGCGGGAGTCCTGGCAGTTCTTACCCTCTGGCAGCTTCAGTGCTTCTTCTGGTCTTGGGGACAATCATTAGCCATCAGCCTATTACATAACCCCATTTGTTACCCTTTATCTTGGTCGCTGATGGTGTGAAACTTCGGGAAAGACCAGGAGATCAAATCATCATTTGCCACCTGTCTTTACACAAGTAACATCCCCCCTTTTCCAAGTTTCAGTTTAGTTAGTTAGCAGATGATTTTTTTTCTTGCTCTGGCTGCCTTATGAAAAGCATGGAATCAAAATACCACCTATGATATGACTACAGAATGTTGTACAGAGATAAGGAGTCACTTTCATTGTTATTATTGTCATAAGCAGTCCCTAGGGAGATTGTGTTCCAAGACTTGCAGTAGATTGCTGAAATTACAGAGTATCAAACCATATATATATATATACACATATATTTATATATATATGCATATATTTATATATGTGTATATATATAATATTTTGTCCTATATACACATCCCCATGATAAAGTTTGATTTATAAATTAAGCACATTAACATAACAATAAATGATAAAATATAGCAATTACAATAATGTACTGCAATAAGAGTTATGAGAATGTGGTTTCTCCCTCACCTATGCTCTCTTTCTTTCAAATTATCTTACTGTACTGTATCATCCTTCTTGTGATCTTGTGAGATGGTGGAACGCCTTGTTGATGGGACGCAGTGAGGTGAAGGATGTGGGATTTGTGCCATAGCATCAAGCTACGTGAACCTGGGAACTGTGGTGATGCCACAGTCCATCTGATAAGCAAGTCAGCTGCTAGGTGATGAAGAGGCAGGTAGCATATACAGAATGAATATATATAAAAGGAGGATAATTCACACGTCAGTGGGACAAGGAAGGACAGCACAGGATTTCATCACAATACTCAGAACAGCATGCAATTTAAAACTTAGGAATTGTTTGTTTCTGAAATTTTCCATTTGATTATTTTCAGACCGCAGTTAACCGTGGATCACTAAAACTACAGATAGTGAAACCAAATAGGGCGTGGTGGCGCATGCCTTTAATCCCAGCACTCGGGAGGCTGAGGTAGGCGGAGCGTTGTGAGTTCGAGGCCGGCCTGGGCTACAACGCGAGTGCAAGGCCAGCCTGAGCTACATAATGCGACCCTGTCTCAAGAAACCAGGGCTGGGAGTTTGGCTCAGTGCCTTAAGCGCCTGCCCTGGCAGGCGCGAGGCTGTGAGTTCAATCCTCGGTGCCGCAAAAAAAAAAAAAAAAAAAAAGAATGAGGGTCACTTATGCATCGCAAGGGTATGGTGTGAATCAAATGAGACCACACATTGAAAGCACTTTGCTTTCCATAGTGCTTGACACACAGGAAGGACATGTGGGTTATCATATTACTAATTATTATCCTTCAGAGATTTAAAGTTTACATGCTCAATTTGCAGAGAACATTCAATGCCTCTCTGATAAGTAGTAAGTACTAGTGTTTCTATTTTCTTTTTTCAAAAATATTTTACACTTTTTATTTTAGATAAAACAAATTTTCATATCTAAATAATCAGAGAATAACAATAATTATTACACTGTGTATTGTTATCTAATGTTAGTTATGACATGAACCAAAAAGATTCTTAAAGAAGCAAACATATAACACAACTTTCTTTTCAGTGAACTAAGACAAACTCAGTATATATAAAACAAATTAGCATATATAGTGAAATGTTTTTAAAAAACAGAATATTTAATTTGGGATAGTATTTTCATTTTCATGTAACTTATATCTTATTCAGAGTCACTTTGCCCAGATTTTATATCTCTAGAGCTGTGCTCTTTCTCTATCTCTCCCTTAAGTGGATCAGACAACTCTGTGTGTGATGACATAACAATAATAACAATTATGACTTCATAAATGCATTAATGTGGAATATGTTAAACTATGGAATCAATCAGGAGCACAGGCTTATTTGTTTTACATGAATCTCACACAAGACCATAGTCCTTTGTTTGATGATTGTTTGTCTTCTAAATGATCTTACTTAAACCTACAGTACAACTCCTCAGTTTTTATGTTATCCAGATGCTAATATATCCATTTATCAGTAATCAGTCTGTAACCCACTCGTATCTGTAGAATTACTTTTAATCAGCTTTTAGGACCATGAATTCTCCATTGCTCAGTGTTTAACCAGTCATGTTGTCCTAAGTACAGTTTCCTCACAGATTTGCAGTGAAGGCTGGAGAAGTCCTGCAGTGGAAGGTGATGTAAGACTTTTCTATTTAAAAATATTTTCTCAGAAGAAAAGGGCCAATTTATAGAGCTTTTCTTTTAAAGCAATGAAAAAAAAAGGAAGAAAAGTTTGCATTATGCCACGGAGAACCACAGAGAAGCCAAACAAAACCAAAAAAATAAAATAAAATAAAAGCAAACAAACAAACAAAAACTACAAGATGGTATTACTTCTGGTGTGCATAGCCAGACCTCGTGGGCCAGTAGGTGTTGCTCCTCAGGATATGACTATGTTACCTTGTCCTAGAGATGTGTTCCCATACTTCATGTTCCTTTTCCTGAATAGCCCCCACAGTTACTTTATTGACTACTCTCAGGTCACACAGACTTGAGACAGATAAAAATAGTGAAATAAAATGCTGTGACTCATGAAATGAGTAGCACCCCTCCCTCCCCTGCCCAGTGAGGCCATTTCTCTGTCTAACAGTCATTACTGGGCATCACAGATTTTGGTGCAGCTGCCTCTGCTCATTTTTTTTTTTTTTGGTGATTTTTTCAAGTCCTGCCTCATTCATCTGAATATCTCAAATGTCTTTGTCTTTGGAAGAAAATGTGATTTATGGAAATAGCCGAATCATTTAGAGCCAAGTCTGGAGGAGAGGTCAAGATGGGTAATGTTAGTTGAGAACAACTCATTTTAGATAGGCGTGCTGTCAGTTTCCTCAAGGATAAGTGGTCTGGTTCGCTCTATGAAGAGCAAGCAGTTTATTATCTTTAAGCTTGGAATAGAAAAAATACACATAATTAAAACAAACTTATTATTGATAACCTCAGACTCTAACATCATTTATTATTGCATTTTTGCAGAATTACATGTGCATATAGGCATGGGTGTGTTAGATAAGATGTAAATATATAGATTAACCGACTAGACAGACAGACAGACATACACAGATAAAGTTATATGTACTATTTCTCATGGGATATTTTTGTTGCCTTTTCCCAAGCATATTTTCCAAATCCTCCTATAAATGTAAGCCTTTTTAACTGTTGATATTTCTCTAATATAAGCAATTCTTGACCTTTTTTTTTCAAAAGGTTACATACTTCTTTTAGAATCTGCTGAAAATTGTGGACCCTTTTTGGAGAAAAACTAGAAGTATGATTTGGAAAGAAGAGGAGATAAATATCATGTCCAGAACTTTTGACCTTGGATTTAGCAAGAAAGCTGACTTAAAATTCACATCATCTAATGTATTTATAAAACTGTGTTAAAATAACTTTTTGATAGAAGCTGCATATTATTTATTGTATATCATCTTATAATTGAAATTAAACAACATGAATAACTTTTAACTTAAAATGTAGAAGGTAAGATACACTTTAAAACCTGATACAGAACGTTTAAAACCTGAATAACATATCAGAAATCTATTTAAATGCATATTCAGTTCAGAGGTAAAGATAGGGATTCTTAAAAGCTAAAACTAGTTAGAAAGCATTAGTATAAGTAGCCTAAAAGTTGATAACTTTTCTAAGGGAACCAGCTTGTTCCTGGAGGTTCAGATTGTAGGGTCTATTTGACTGTCCAGAGGGAAGAAAAGACAAATGTAACTGTATGTGGAACATCTGATCCAAAATCCCTTCAACAAAAGAGTAAACCCACCCCACAAAGACTGAAAGCAATCCTGCCTATCTCTGCTCAGGTTTTAAGAAGTAATCACAAAAGCCGGGCATGGTGGTGCATGCCTTTAATCCCAGCACTCAGGAGGCTAAGATAGGAGGAGCGTTGTGAGTTCGAGGCCGGCTTGAGCTACAAGGT
Organism: Dasyprocta punctata; assembly: GCA_004363535.1. Taxonomy (NCBI): domain Eukaryota; kingdom Metazoa; phylum Chordata; class Mammalia; order Rodentia; family Dasyproctidae; genus Dasyprocta; species Dasyprocta punctata. The sequence goes on from RJWM01010161.1 coordinate 44,054, forward strand.
GAGCAAAAGGCCAGCCTGAGCCTGAGCTACACAGTGTGACCCTGCCTCAAAAAAACCAGGACTGGGAGTTTGGCTCAGTGACTTAAGTGCCTGTCTGACAGGTGCAAGGTTGTGAGTTCAATCCCTGGTGCTGCAAAAAAAAAAAAAAAAAAAAAAAAAAAAAAATGTAATCACCTCTGAGAAATCTTAACATCAAGATGACTTTCACATGAATGATGATCAAAACAGATATGTCCTTTATGACTGAGTTTTTAGGTCAAAATACATTAAACCTTAGGTTTATCACCTGGTAGATGGGAATTCATATTTTCCCTGAAAAAATGCATTTAGTAACATTACCCAAATTCTCACAGCTAAAATGTCAAAAGCATGAATCATGATATAATATCATAATGCCAAACAAGCTTTTATAAAAATCAGTAGAAACAACAAAGAATACAATTAGAACCACTATGTCTGCAACAATATGGATCACCCTCGACTGTAAGTAAGCTTTAAAAAAAAAAATAAGAAAAAGAACTACAGTAGGTTGTGAAATATAACAAAGTAGCCTCGAAGACTACCCAAAATCAGGTCAAATATGGATACAGGAAACTGGAGAAAAACAGCTTGTAAATGTAATTTTAATAAACATCCATAAATGCCATATTGAAATAATAGAAAATACAATGAAACACACAGAGCAATTATGAAAATTGATGGCTGGTAGACTACAGAGCATATCTAATAAATTTTAAAGAATCAATGTCATAAAGATTATATTCTCTAACAAAAGGCAATTAGGTTATACTCAATAACAAAAAGATAACATTAAAATTCACAAATCATTACAAGTTAGAAAATGCTTCTAATTAACTCATGGGTCAAAAAATTTAAAAATGAATAGCAATGAAAATACCACTTATGAAAACTTGTATAAAACAGTTAGGTTGGTTCATGGAGACCTACCTATAAACTTAAATATTTCCATTAGAAAATAAGAAAGACCAAAACAAAAAAGACTTACCATACAATTTAAGAAATTGGAAAAATTTTAGTGAGTATATCCTAAGAAAGAAAATCATGAAGATAAAAGCCAAAATTCATGCAATGCAAAACATAGATATAATAGAAAAGATCAATGAAGTCAAACAAGTTTTTGAAAGTTTGATAAAATTAATGAATATATGGCAAGAATAATTGAGTGGGAAGGGAAGGATAGAAAGTAGAGCAAAACAATAGGAAGAGAAGAAAAGAAGAAAACTAATAGTGTTATAGAGGATATGCAACTGCAACTATGTGAGGGGATCAATATATTATAAAAAACTGTATACCATACTTGAACTCTTAGATGAACCCGGAAGTTTTAAAAAGGGTAGAACTCGCCAAGATTCTACTCAAGATGAAAGAGAAAACTTAAGTTTTTCCTTCATTATTAGATCAATTGACTCAACCTTTAAATTCTAAATAAATAAATAAAGGCTTGGTCCTAAAATTTTACAATTAATTCAGCCAGGAATTTCATTCTCATACAAACCTGTCTAGAACATAGAAAGGGAAGTCTTTCCAAGATGCAGTCCTTGATTTTTAACAAACCCTAAAAAAAAAAAAAAAAAAAAGGATAACAGGCCAATTTTACTCATAAACATACATAAAATAATAAAAAATTAACAGAAATGCTTTTAAAAGGTAATACATTCTGACCGTGTTTGGTTTAACTCAGGAATATAATTTTTATTTGACAGAAAATACATTACTATGATTCCCCATATAAAAACAACAAAGGGGAAATGACATGATTATCTCAATTGATACAGAAGTCATTTGATGAAGAACAACATTCATTTATAGTACAAAGCTCTCAGCAAACAAAGAATAGCAACAAATTGCTTCATCTTGATAAATGATAACAAGGGAAAGAACCTTACACTAAGTATCATACCAACAGTAAAACATTCAAAGGTTTCCCTTCGGTAGGAACAAGGTAAGAGTGCCCACTGTCTTCATCCCTATTTAAAGCTTCATTACAGGACTCAGATAGAAAAGTAAGAAGGAAAAAATAAATAAAAAAAAAGTATAGGTTTTAAAAGCAGAAATAAAATAGTCATTATTTGCTTATGCTATGATTACACTGAATTTCAGAAAAAACATATGAATAGGCTATCAAAATCAATGACAGCCTAAGTCTGAAAGTTATGAAGTAAACACTGAAAAGCATTTTGATGCACATTTCTACATACTGTTTGTATATAGAAATTCATATTCATAGTAACACAAAACAATATGGCATCTAGAAATACATCCAACTTTATACGTATATATATGGTTACTTTTTCAAATAAGGCAAGTAAATTAAAAATAAAGTTTAGAAAATATGTGTTGTGAATAAAAAAGACATTATCATGTAAGAAATCTACTCAAAATTTCAATAAGCAGATTTTTGAAAGTTTATAATTTTAAAACTCATGTGAAAACTATATGTGAAAATTAGGAATAGTTAAGGTGCCTTTAAAGAAGAAAAGATGAGGGACTTCCCTACCAAATATGACATTCAAAGATAAATTATCTAATTAAATGTAACAGGTAAAACTTGGAACTTTTGGAAAGTATGGAACAACACTTTATGGCATCAGAATAGGAGAGTAATTCTTAAGGCAAAAATACAAACTTTAAAGATTTAATAAATCTGACTATCTTGATAATAAATGTTTACCAGAGACCTGAAAAAGATAATGGTAATTTGTTAACAGAAAAATATTTACCATATAACCAACAAAGGAGAATTCAGAATATTTTTAAAACTTCTACAGCTTAATAAGAAAAAGACAAGCAGCTTAATTTATTTTTAAAATCTGGATAAAAGACATGAAAAGGCATTTCACATGATGAAATCCAAGAAAAGTACTCTACCTCATTGTTTTCAAAAAATCAAGAAGATTTATCAAATCACCAAAAATTAAAATCTGATAATACTAAGGACTGGAAAATTTGGAGGACAATGAGAGTTCTTTACCTCCTGCTAGTGAAAATGTCAGTTTACACAACTATTTTGAGAAACTGTTTGGCACTATATATTAAAATTAAAGATACAATTGAGGTCTTCACATCTTACCAAGCAGTTCCATCCATTCTCCAGAGAAAGAGGAACTCTTGTACATGTGAGTGGAGAATAAATGCCAGAGTACTCATGGGAAAATATTTTTTTACGATAACTGAAACACTAGACAAAACTTGTGTGCTCAATGACAGGAGATTGAACACATTTTGAGATATTTATACAAATGAAGACTATTTGCCAAGAAAATAAATCAGCTACATCTACACATAATCAGTTTGAATGAATCTTAGAAATAGAACATTGAGCAAGCAAGGCATGTGGATTTTATTTCTATGAAGTTTAATATGAAAAACATTTTTCAGAAATGCATATAGATACTCATAAGCATATAAAGACATATGTAGTTGTTGCATACTATGCTGTCCGGTGACATGTTAGCCATTTTAGGATATAAACTCTAAATGCTTGCACAACACAAACACAAACACCTATCAGTGTAGATCTCAGCTCTATACTTATCATTCAGTGGCAGCAGACCGATTATGATAAACTATGAAAAAAGGGAGGTTGGATGGGGATCTGTGTAATGTTTCATGTTGCAGAAAAATGTCTAACCAAGTAGCTACTGGAGCAAAATGCAAACCCTTAAAGTTACTTTCAAACCTTTATACCGGTGTGAGAAAGCCTTTCCACTAGCAGAAAGCAGCCTTTTATAAGTTTACCCAAGGCACCAGTTTAGGGGAAAGAAAAAATTACATAGCAGTGCCAAGTGCATTGCCAATATTCCATATCTTAAGCTAGGTAATAATAGATAACTGGTGCGTTATTTACATTTTGTAAATAAATATATGAAGAATGCATTATTTATACATGCACATACATATATAGATAATTATGTATGTATAATAGAGGCAGTTTATAGTAGAGGCATACCTATGAAGAATTTTTACAAATACTATACATGTATATTCTTCTTGATGTATGATATATCTTACAATTGTAAAACACATGGAATTTAGTTTCTATTGCTTAATCACTTTTTCTCTTGGAAAAATGTATATTATGTGTAAAACTGTATATCTCAGCTATAACCTTACTTGATTATTTGAACTGATATTTACCAAGAAAATGTCTTTTTTCAACTCTGAGAAATCAAAACTCAGTAGGTCTTGAGTGGAGTTTGAATGAGGCTACCCCCAAAACACAATACAGGGCAGGATTAAAAATCAAGTACCTACTATCCTTTTTACTTTTTCTCTCTCTTCTCTAGGAATATCAAATACGTAAGAGGCTGTAGGGAATAGCATTTGCAAATAAAATCTGATAGCCAGAAGCAGTGTTTGCATTGGAACTTGAAAAATCTTCTCCAAAGAATCAGATAATCGGAAACTCACGCCTGCCCACCCCAACCCAGAAGGCCATGCCAGCCTCTCAGTGAACAAGGTGTTCAGAATTTCAGCAGAAGATGGACTTGTAGTTTATAGTTCAGGGGCCCAGGCAAAACTTAGCTTCTCTCTTTGGACTCCTGAGCTGTCCTGAGCCAACTCTAGGAGGCACCCTTCTGCCTAAGCATTATGGAAAGGGTAAGCAATTCTTTTGCATCTACTGATTTTCAGGCACTGAATAACTCTACCCACCAAAGATAAAGCATTATAACAGACTAAAAATCCTCCCCATTTGTGTCCAAATTCATGAGTCCCGAAGGACTTTCACAGGTCCAAGCCCATTTGAGCCCCTGGCACTGAGGAAGAGACAGAGCTACAGGTGTTAGCATTTGCTCACATCCCGAGAGGCGAGATGTCTCATAATGAATGCCAAATCAGGCAGATCTTGTGGGTCCTACTTCAGTACCTTCCTTTCTCACTCTGCACTAAACTGAGATAAAGCAGAATCCAAGACAAGGGGAAAGGGTGAAATGATAAAGGATTGGCTAAAGAAAAGAAAAAGGAGGAAAATGGCAAACCAACAGACACTGCTGGGCAGAAGCAGAAAATGAGTACAGGCAGATCTTAGCTGGAGCACTCCCTCTGAACTCCATCACTGTCCAGAGGATATCGCATTTAAAGGGGACAGCATTGGCCATGGGCAAGTGGTGTGATCTGGACTGAAGAGGACCTCTCGAGAGTTGAAACTTAGGTCTGCATTTCAGGGCCATCTCTGTTTCTTCTGTCACCATAGTTCCATCAACCTAGCAGCATCTGCACCTGTGAAAACAACATCCCTAGTACTCCAGAAGTAGCACTCACGAGCTCCATGTGATGTCAAGATGTGCCTAGACCTTCCCAGAAACCTGCCGTGGCAGGGCCCCCTTTCCAGCAGGCACACACCTTCCAGCATTGGAACAAACCGAAGCCTTATGCTTGGCCTATTTGCCAGTTGGCTCACAACTCTAATCCTTAAGTACTGCAGCCCATTGCCAGCATGATGCTGAGTATTCCTATGTAACTTTTCTGCAAAGTTCTAGCCTAGCCCTGGCAAGATGCATTTAAAGATAAGAGCACATACAGTTTCCCCTTAGGTGAAGGTCACTATACAATGGTGCAGTTCTTGGGATTTAAAGATTGAGGTTTTTAAACTAACGATTTGATCTCTATTGCATTAGTGCAAATTGAAAATGGATATCATATCTTTAATGCTAATTAGGCATTGCATTACTTAGTCTTCCAGGCCTCATGTAAATAACAATTAGCAATAATTTAGCAGTTGTACATGCTGGCATCTTCTAAGCCATACCATTGTATACCATTCCAAATTCCTTTGCATTAATTAGGATCATAAGCCAATCAGTACTAATTAGGAAGAGAATAAGTATAATAATAAATGAAACAAAATTAGTGATTTGTATCTGGTCGGTAGCTCCTTCCCTCTGCAGTTCATCAAATAATCTTAATGCGTAGGAACTTCTTGTAATTGAAACTAATTATGAGGTTTCCCCTGCTACTTTGAGCCTCATGTTCAAATCCCACGAAGCTCATTAAATAAGTAACAAAACTGAAATCTTTAGCACATATTGTAACTTGGATCATGTTAATTAGCACCACACGCAAAAGGCAGCAAGAGGCCGTTTAGCAGCCACTGCAGTAGTTAAAGGAAAGGGAGATTGGGATTGTTACAGTTCTTTGGGGTTTGAAAGAAGCCAGGCCAGTGGCGTGGGAAAGTGTGGTGGACAGTGGGCAGTGAGAAACGCTGTGTGGTGATATAGCTAGGATATATCCATCAGGGGCTGCTGGGGTGGGGACTCTAAGGCTGACATACCTAGGACTGAGACATCTCAAGCAGTCCCAGTTGGGTATGGAAACATAAGAGCAGGGTATGACTCATGAGTACCCCAGTTATGGAGGAGTTTCTCTCTGCTCTAGGAACCTCCCCACCCGTGACTACTCTCTGGGGACCTTTCCCACACTATGGGCAAGTTAAAGAGCTTATCTCTTTGAGGTTGAGTGGTGAGCATTAAAGACCCCACGGAATTCATTAGCCCCACACAGAATGAAATTGTATACACGTAAATGCATGTGTCTGTTTCTAGTTAAACATATGTACAACTCAGTAGACATATTGACTGTATTCACAGCTTCCATGCTGATCTAAATGACTGGCGTTCCTTTCCATACACAGCTAGATCTGTGGATAGCTCTTGAGGCCTCAATCAGAAGGTGCTAGAGAAATACCCTCTCCCACTGTTGTGTCTTTTGCCTTCCTGTCTGGGCTGTGGAAGCGTCTAAAGTTAAACACTGGGATTATACGTGGGAAAGCTGGAGACAGGAAATAAAGCCACAGGGTTATTGTTTACAGTGTACCCACCTACAGTACTAGAACTCCATAAACAATATCGTTTACTGCTGTTTTATGAGTAGTTCTAAAATAACTCTAACAGAAAACACTTGTTACTCTATCATTCAGACTTGTCAACTTTGATGGCTCGATAAGAAAAAAAGACATGACAAGAGCTTTCCTGACGACTCAATCACAGCTAAAGACCTTTCGAGCCATTCAGATTAACCTTAATATTTGGGAATAGAATCCTATTTCATATGCAATAAACAGTTACTTATCTTGTATGTCCTTGCAACAAGGCCTCATTCTTTTGTAAAGCATCGCCCACAGTGTGAACTTGCAGAAGTCACTACTTTTTAAGTCTTTTTACTCCTGTAGCTCTGAGTGTATCTATGAAACCTATCCATGCAGGTTCCAAGTTTTCTTATGATAATTTTATGGGTGCTATTCAGTATTTAAGAGGTAGAATCCTCGTTTCAGCCCAACAAAAGCTAATCACAGCTGAGAAAAAAAGGTGCTAATAGGTTCTGATTTGTTGATAATTAGGAATTTATAAGCATACCCAGAACTCAACATAAGTATGAATTTTTCAAGGTACAGAAATATAATGTCCGTTACTCTTCTATGGCTCTACAGTACTTTACAGTGCACTACGGTAGTTTACATATTGTGCAGTGTGAGTAAATGAGGTGAAAAATCTTCAAATCTTAACATTATCTACTATGTGATACCTGAAGAGACACCCAGGTCGTGTACAGTGTGCACCCATTTCACTGACTTTATATGATATTAAGGAATCATGAAGTTGGATCTCTATCTACACAGGAATGATGGGATAGCAAGTTAGAACAAACACAAATATAACTCATGAAGGGAAAAAATAATAGTTATTAGTTTGCCTGCAGAGCTAAAATTAGCTGACCTGGATAATCCATTTTGTACTGGTTGATTCCATTGTTCTGTGTGTTCCCAGCCTCCAGCAGCACACACAAGTACTTTTAAGGACATGATTCTGCATCGTGTAATGTTGGGTAATTGACAGCGAAACATAATAGTTATGCCCTGCCACTAGTGGTTTACAATCTAAAACAGCTCATGACTGGTCATAGTGAAATTAAGGACAGCCAAATTAAGATGTTTAACCAAGAGAAGGAGAAGTAAGCAAAACATAAAAGACTTGTTAAACTTTCTCTGTTTTTCAGTCAGAGATTAAAGTTGCGGTCAATATTTCTTTATCCCTTGTGCAATGTTACATTATATAACAACGATCTGTTTGCAGGCCTATCCCTTCATAAAACTGCATTCTGACTTCCTGATGGCATGGAGGCCAACAGAGGGTGTCAGATGGTGTTTAAGTAAGAACTAAGAGAGATCTGATTTGGGATTAAGATGCTTAGGCAGAACTTCTAAAGCCACACCAACCATCCTCAATAGACGGTAAAACAGGAAACTGGTTTTGGTTATTGGGAAACCTGTGTGAAACACTTGGATTTAAACAGACAAGAGCACATGTAACAATAGGATCAAGTCACTAAGCAGAGATAAGGAAAAAACAAGACCACGAATCAGTCCTGGGGCAGAGCTGGAACCATACTGAACAGCCTGGTTGCTGAGTAACTGGTGTATTCCCTTAAAGCTTCCTGAACATGCTCCTGCTTGGAAAGAGGACATGGTGAGGTGGGCATTGAAGACCACAGTTCAATACAAGTGTGTGGAAATCTCACTACCCCCACCGCGCCAACAAATCTGCTCAAAATGTATCCGTCAGAATCTTGCTCACCATAATTTTTAAATGTAAAAATACACATGTATATTTCAGGCTTGATAGGGAAACCCCTCAGAATTCCACAGTTTTTTATCTGACAATTTTCTGTTTGGAAAAAAAAAAAGAAAGAAAATTGGAAAGGAATATAACTAAGGCTTTACACAGTAAGTGAGATGTTGCTGAAAATGTCCATGACTACAACAGTACAACACTGGAAATGAACGCAGTACACACAGAGAGACACCCAGGAAGTTTCCGCTAGAAAGAGTACATGCTTCACATGTTTATATGTCTAAATTCAGTATTGAATTACAAAAACAGATTGAGCGACGAAAGCGAGGACAGGAGGTGTTGAAAGTGGGACCCCAACAAAATGGGGGTTGCAACAGTCAAGCTCCTGGCTACTTTGCAGATCAGACACTGCTTTAGCATGTGTGCATATGTTTATTTATCCATTCTTTCTCCGTTTGCTGAGCACCTCCTCTGAATCTGACCCTGAACTCCAGAAATTTTTACCAAGCACAACTGTGTAGCCTGGGACCACACCATGAACTGGGAGTCAGACCAACTGGAGTTCAAGTCTCAGCTCCTCCATTTGTTAAATACAACCTTTTTGTTAAATCACATAAACACATCTTTCATTCTCCTTCTGTCAAATGAGAACAGTATTAATTCCTGCCTTATTAACTGTAGTGTGAATTAAATTCTCTAATAACTGAAAAGTCCTTAGGTCAGCACTTTCTATGAAATAAGTGCACAATAAATGTTGTTTGTGTTGCTGAGGTTAAATTCCATATTTGACAACAGTGGAAAATAGAGACAGGCCATCCTTAATTTGCAGTAAGAGTTTTCAAGCAAGGACAGCTGTCTTTACATGGTCTGGGTAAGCCAAAGAGGTAGTGAGGAGACCATCTCTCTTGTGTTTTAGCCAAGCTCAGATTTTTGATGTCAGGCAGTTTTCAGAAGGGACTCTGCTTTAAGAAGTTTGGGATATGTTCATTTCACAGCCTTTTCCAACTTTCCCGAGCCTGACTTTCTCCAAGGGCATTGAAGCAGGAAGGAGCTAACATTTCTCTTACACCTGTGTCCTGGGCTTTACAGATATGTTTCCATTTGAATGTTGTAAAGCCTCTGCAATGAAGATATTGTTAGCCTTTTGCAGCTTGGGAAACTGAAGTTTAGCAAAGGATAGGTGACAAATCCAAGGTATGATAACCAGTAAAAGTTGGATAAAACCAAAGACTCCTAAATAATCCATGTTCTTTCCATTGAACTCCTTGCATTCTGAACTTACTCCTCCTGGATCCTCAGAAACATGTCCAGGACAAAATGAATCAGAGTGGGTAAATGAACTTCAGACTTATAAGGAGCACTCCCTCTTTGTATCTCCAGATCTAGTGCATTATCTAAAGCACAAACTATTAATAATGGCAGTATCCTGCCTAAAGACACCATGGATCTGATAATTCTGTGAAGCCTCCTAAAAAAGCTTCACTTCCACACATTGCTGTATTTTTGAGAAAGTAAAGCCTTCTCCACCATGGTTTAGTTCACTGGTTCATCACTCCTCTGTTCGTCCCTCTCCATCATCTACCCAAACTGACAAAAGACAGTTGAAAGCCAAGCATTCCAAAAATTTACCATAGAATCCCATCTTTCAGACCTGGATCTGAGCAGCGCAGGTGGTACAAAATGGAAGGGAATCTTTTTTTTTTTTTTTTTTTTTTTTGTCAAGAGGAACAGGTTACCTTCTTGAGTCCTTTGCAATGTTATAAACAAGGCTGAGCACACAATATTCCTCCCAAAGGACAAAGTCTTGTCTATAAAACACAGGCCTGGGCTTTTCTGGAATTCTCGTTGCCTAGACACTGTTCTTCCTATTTATTCGGGATTGGTTTTATTTTGGTGGTTTTAATGGAAGCCAGGAGTGGAACAGTTCTTTCCTTAAACCTCTCTTTTCATTCATCTCTCCATCTACACCCCATATCTTTTATAATTAGGTTTTTAAACCTGTAATCTTTTCCATTGGCATTGCCAGCTTTAAGTGCTACTTGTTATTACCTTGGGTGGGTGGTTTCTCCCTCCTATGTATGGCGTGCAGTTTGTGCTGGCATGTTGTGGATGTTTCTCCAAAGAACTCAGACGGCACCAGTACCCTTACCTGATAAGGTACTGTTGAGTTTCTTTCCTGTCTGTAGAAGAGTTCCTGTTCTGTTCACCTTTTCAGGTCCTTTTTAACAGCTCAGAGAAAATATGATCCAGGGGAGTCCGGTGGAAATACAGGAGAAAACTAGAATGGTGGGGTCCTTAACATCTATCTCACTGCTTTTCTTTTCTTTTCTTCTTCTTCTTCTTTTTAGATTAGGAGTTAAGGATTTGAGTTGTTGGGTCAGGTGTGGAAGATGAACACTGATATATATCGGATATGTTATTAACTAACCATATTAGCCCATGTAAGAAATATACTAATATGTACTTAATAAAATGAATATGTCCTTATCTCAATACATCATATCCCACAAAGCTGCTATTACTCAAAGTATTTTAGAACATTTCTGAATTTCACTCAAGAGACTTTCCTACATTTTCTTATAAATATAAAAAGTTTACACAGGAAAACATCATCCTCTGACAACAGAGAAAGTATGTTTCCAAAAATATATGTATTTCCAGACATCACCTTCATCTGTGCACAACACTAGTAAATCAGCGTATACTGTAGTCCCCCATCAGTAATTACTATAGGATTCCGAGTCTGACTTAGTTGATTGGCTCACCATCTGCTTCCAATGGTTGCAAACATCAAGTGGCATTTGAACAATGACAGTATGTTTGGAAAGACTAATTTGCTTTGTGTGACGTCTCATTTATGTATGTGAGTGCAGGCCCATTCCGTGAGCCTGGTTCTTGTCCAGGTGCGTGATTAGATTGCAGCCTGTATAAGCCAGTACTCCCAGGAGCTGGCTACTTGGCCATGTCTACTTTGGTTGCAGTCTCTCAGGGAATGTTCCTTATTGCAAGGATGGGAAAAAGCAGTTAGACCATCTGCATCTCCATGGTCAAACCATCCTCCGAGTCCAACAGAAGACACCTATTACTTTTCTACATTAAATGCTGGAAGAACAGAGATGTTATGAAAAGGTAGGAGCAACAACAATTTGAAAATCATTCTTCTCATGTCTTTTCAATGCCTAGTTGTATAGGGACCCAAATAGCTGTTAATAACAATAGTCTAATGTGCCAGGCGTGGTGGCACACGCCTTTAATCCCAGCACTCCGGAAGCTGAGGTAGGAGGAGCGTTGTGAGTTCAAGGCCGGCTTGGGCTACAACGCGAGTGTAAGGCCGGCCTGAGCTACATAGTGCGACCCTGCCTCAAAAAAACTAGGGCTGGGAGTTCGGCTCAGTGGCTTAAGCACCTGCCCTGGCAGGTGCGAGGTTGTCCGTTTGATCCCTGGTGCCGCAAAAACAGAACAAAACAAAACAAAAAAATAATAGTCTAATGTGTTATTTCTATTTTCAGATTTAAGACACGTGACTTTTCTTTATCATACACCATTATATATAGGTATATATAGTCCTTAGTAATACCATATCCCCCTAGAGCACTGGTTCTCTTTTGGGGATAATTATGGCTCTTTCTCCAGATTTTTAGTAAAATCTGGAGACATTTTTATCACAACTAGATGAAAGTTTTTACTGACATCTAGAGATTAAAAACCAGGGATACTGCTAAATTTCTAGCAAGACACAAGACAACCCCTATTCCATAAAAAAGAAGTATCTGATCTAAATGTCAAGAGTGCTAAAGTAAAGAACAAGTTTCAGGTGGTGAAAATCAAGGAAGTATATGACAAATATGGACAGACTTGTTAGCTTTGACAAAATAGCAAGTCATACAAGACTTAGGATAGGGGTCAATTACTATGACTCGCTTTAATCCATAGTATGAAAATAGTAATTCTCAGGCCAGGTGTAGTAACCCCTGTAATCCCAGCACTCAGGAGGCTGAGGAAGGAAGATCTTTGCATGTTCAGTGTCAGTCTTGGCTATGTAGTAAGTTCAAGGCCAACCTGGACTACACAGGCCGTATCTTAAGAAAGAAAGAAAGAAAGAAAGAAAGAAAGAAAGAAAGAAAGAAAGAAAGAAAAGGAATTTTCCAAGTAGATATTTTTTTTCCCTTTTGGCATCCCAATTTTACCTTCTCTGCACTAATATTTGGTGTGAGAATTGGCTTCCTTTTACCCTGGTCATGGTACAGCCTGTCTCACACAATGCATGGAAAGCCTGCAACATCTCTGTTATCATAATCTTCTGTACTCTTGCTTTCTGTAATCTTCACTTCCTATTGCACAACCACCTGCATGTTATAGAATCAAAGAATATTAAACTGGATTGGGTCTTTTGATTATCTTACCTGTGAGATAAAAGAGGAATCTCAGGAATTCGGGCAATTCTTCAGGTAGAAATGCAACCCAGCCTCCTAAAATCTATGTCCCTGCTCATCTGACTACTTGGTCTTTCCATCTTAGAAAACTTATCCTACCAAGTTTGTAATAGATTTCTTTACCTGCCGGAACCATAAAATCTCAAGGGTGAGAGCTTATTTCTCTTTACTTCTGGATCCTGCAGAGTATCTGAAGTGTAAAGCTCAATCTCTTGACTTTTCTGCTGAATAGAGAATGGTTTTATTCCTTCAATTCCCCCCTAATGTTATTTTTTAAAACATCATTGATTAACTTTCAGAACAATCCTGGTAAATTTTTCCATCATCATGGTTAGGGAACACAGAAGGAATATGGCATGGGACAAAGGAAGTTTATGGATTATGATAGTTATTTTAAAAGTAAATAGGTAGCAGCAGTTCAGTAGTCAGGAAAGTATTCTTGCAGAGTACTTTGAGGGTTTTGTCACAGTACATCATGGAGTGAAACTAATACTGTGACAGACATTATCATCACTCCCCAAAAGTTCCAGTGAGAATATACAACCTCAGTCTACTAACTAGTCACATTGTTTCCTTGAAATTTACTGAAGCAAAAGCCTTGACTCTTAAAATTTAACCAAGTTAAGGTACTTTCCAAACCATTCTTCAATTAACCATAAATGGGAGAAAATATAATAATGATTTTGCTGAGAGAAAAACTAAGCAGAAAAACATTCAGGCCCCTAGGCAAAAGAAGAGCCTTTTTTATTAAGATTACATGTAGTAATCCCGTAGTGATGTAGTCAGTGAACTCCAAAATTTGGTGAGAAATCTCTAGGCCACCTATGCCAGTATCCAGATAATACACACTAGATCTGGGCACAGAACTTTATGTAGAAGAGGAGGTGTGAAATAAGAATCAGGAGAAGGCATGTTAGCTCTTTACCCATAGTGGGAGTGCAAAACCACCTGCATTCTGACCAAATCAGGAAATGAGCTTGAAAGCTATTTAAAGCCTGATTCACACCCCTCACCCCAAAGTCTTGACAACTATCCTAACTAGCACATTTCCATTTTGACTCAACACTTAACATATAAATTGACTTCTACTGCTTGGCTTTTTAAATGTTTCTTGTAGGTCTGTTCAATCTTTGCAAGTAGGTTTGCTAGGGTTTCATAACAAAGTGCCACCAGCTGGGATCCTTAAACCATAGGCGTTCTTTGAATCATAATTCTGGAGGTAGGAAGGCTCTAAGATCAAGGTGTAGGCATGGTTGGTTCCATTTTGGGTGTTGAGAAAGGCTCTGTTCCATTCTTCTCTCTTTGTGTCTAATACTTCCTAGCAATCTCCAGCATTCCTTGGCTCTATTTTCATTTCATATGGCATTCTCCCTGTGTGCTCCTATCTTCAAATTTTCCCATGTTATAAGGACACCAGTCAGAAGAGATTTGGACTTATGCTAATGACTCCATTATAACTCAATGTGTTAGTCAGATTTCCATCTCTAAAATGAAGTAACCTGAGATAATTAGCTTACAAGACGAATGTTTTGTTTTGGCCTATGGTTCTAAAGGTTCTGTTCTAACATCAAGTGGTATTACTGCCTTGGCCCTTTGGTGAGGCCAACAGTTATGATGAAAGTACATAGTCATGGTGGATCAAACTGCTCACTTCATGAGCTAACAAGCAAAGGAAAAAAGGAAAAGACTGGGGTCCTACAATCCCCTTCAAAGGTGTGCGTCCAATGACCTAAGGATCACCCACTAGTTTTCCTTTTCTAAAGGTTCTACCATCTTCCAATGGGACCAAGACATTACACATGGACTTTTGGGTGACATTTACTTAAAGCATAGCACTTGATTACCTCTCGAAAAACTGTCTCCACAGAAGGTGACATTCTGAGGTACTGAGGGTTAGAATTTCACATACATTTTTTGAAGGAGATACAATTCAACCACAAGTAGCAAGTAAACCTTCAGGCCTTGAGGGACAAACTTGGCTATATTTATGTGGCTCCTGTTGCATGAGGTAAAGCATACAGCATAAGAATCTTGTTGATTGACCACAGTTGCAGTGTGGAGCTGTGATTACATGGCTGAAGGCCCACTTGGAGTCTGGTCTCTGGTAGAACTGTAGAGGGGTTGGTTTGCATGGAATTATTATTTAAAAAGTTGCATCAAAATGAGCTCCATTTCCAACAGTTATAAGCCTCGTTATTATAAACCAAAAAGTTGGGGAAGTTCTGTGACTCCTCCGTTCCACTGGTAGAAGAATGAGCCTTCTGTCCCCAGGCAGTTTCACTCCTGGGCTAACACTGCCCCACCCAGTGACCTGGCTTCCTGAATCCATTCCAGGTTCCTGCTGATCCTAGTGAATGGGTTATATTCCTTTTATGCATTATTGTCTTTATCTCTTTGGTTGATCTAATATACTATACTAGGCAAGTGTTCCTTTGTCTTATTCTGTTATTCTCTTAATATGTTTACTATAAAACAATATACATTTGAGGGCCTTGTTGATGAAATGAAACAAAATATATCTAGTAATGCTAGAACTTCACTTTATCATTTCTTTTATTCAAAAAGTTACATTGGCTGCCGAGAACCTTCCAGATAAAGCCTATCAGACCTCCAGATGCTATTTCTGGGTCTTGCCAACCTTTGTGCACAACATACTTACCTGAACCCTTTGCACCAAGGCTTGGCTCCCGATTTCTCCCACTCAAGTTTTCCTGTCTTAAAGCTCTGAATTTTTTTTCCATTTCCTAACATCTTAAGGGTTTATTTTGATATTTAACCTGAGATACTGATACTTGAGAACATTCAAAAATAAGAAATTTTTCCTTCCTAATTGAATCAGTTGACCATATTTTATTTCTTTATTAGGGCCAAATTATTTCTTGAACCCCAAATGATCCAGTGAACTTTAAAGTTATTCAGATGACAAAAAAAGCCTCCAGTTTGAACCATGACAAGTTCTGAATCTAAAGTTACAGTGGATTCAAGTGAGAGCCCAAAAGACCTGTGAGGCAGGTATTTGCTCAGAATCTTTTGTAGGAATGATGCAGTAATGCCACCAGAGCTTCATGGGGCACAGCAAGGGATCCTGCAGAGTCCATGGTTACTAAAACCAGGCTCTACATTGTCCCAAATGGTCTCTGAAGCTTCCTATAAACTTTCAAGAGGTTCACAGTCCTACAATTTGTTCAAAGAGGAGGATGATTCAAAGAAAACTCAAGAATACTATCTAGACATCATCTGACACCCCTCCTTCCTTTTTCTTGTGATCTGGGCAGCATAAGCTAAACTGCATTGTGTCTCCAGAGCACAAGAGGTTTTATGTCATCAAACTCTTGGGTGTTGATCACTTTAGGCATAAAGTATCAAGTGATAGTTGACAGGGATCCTGCTGGCTCTGAACAGAGGCTTGGTACCTAAAACGATGTCTAGTCTTCATCAAAGACGCGTTCATCGGGGTCTGACAGAATTTTCACCTTAATTTGCATCTCTCCACCATCCATGTATGAGAATTAAATCCAGATGTGCCTCCAGGAAGGGCAGCCAAAGCTCCATTGTCACAGAAATGGTGATACCAAAGATCATAGCCTGTTCCTCTCAAAAAAAAAAAAAAAAAAAAAAAAAAAAAAAAAAAAAAAAAAAAAAAAAAAAAAAAAAAAAAAAAAAAAAAAAAAAAAAAAAAAACACTTATAGCTTAGAGATTAAAAGAACAAAGACTTTGGAGGTATGACCAACCAAGTTCCTACTTCTGGCCCCAAAATTTTACTAGCATTCATCTCAGGCAAAATACCTGAGATAGGAAGAGAAGTAAAAATTGATCCCCAGATTCATAGGTTCTCTTTCCTCTAACTAAAAGCAAGGCTCTGACTGCCTTTGGCTGTAGGCTAACAAAAGCAGACTTCACCAGGTTGGAGGAGGAGACCAAGCCCTCCTCCCCTCTTTGCTATCCAGGTTACATTCAAAGCTGACACGCATTTACAACAGCTCCAACAACAGAGAGATGAAAGGAGGCACAGAAAGTGTCCCCCTGGCTATGGGGCAGGATGTGGCGCCTCACAACAGAACTGGCTTCCACAGATGAAAAAGCAGCAGAAGCTGGGGAGGCATTTGCCACCTTGCGCTGTGGTGGCAACATGCCTTTTAATGAGGGCTCCTCAGAAGTCATGTTCTCTGACAGGAGGAAGCAAGAAGAAACGTGTTTTCTCCCAGTCACCAGCCAAACATACAGGGCACCGGAAGGAGTACTCTCAGCGTTGGGCCCTGCAGCCAACCTCACAAAGTGCTTTTTGGTGTTTGCCAACAGGGAAGTTCAGGCTGCAGCTGCAGCCACAGGTGTTGGCTGCCAGGTTCCCCGTGGCAACCCAGGTGCATGCCAGGTTACACAACTCTGCCTTGGAGAAATAGCCTGCATCTCAGAGGCGTGTGCCTGAAGCATAGAGCGGAGCTGTGTGCCCCCACGGTGGGAAGATAATGGTGGTGCTGTTTTTTATGGGCCATAATAGAACCTCAGCAGGAGGTTCAGTAGTAACAGTGACTTTTAGAGGATATGGAAGATTATAACATGCTTTGTTGCTTTTTGTCTGACTTAGTTTTTCCTTTGTCATCTTTCAGTTATCATTCATGGTTTTACTCAGGGGTTTTACGACTGCATCATTTGATGATTTGTTTGTATTTGTATATTTTACAGAAAAGTTCTCATTTAGAATCTAATTTGGACTTCTTTATGAAATAATGAGTGAGGAAGATTAGGCATTGTCCACCTTGTCCGTGTGCTGTTTAAACTCGGGCTCAAAGAATCACTTCCTGGCAGTAAATCATGTGTGTTAGAGTTAGGAACCCCCTTATCAGTCTCCTCAGTCTTAGTCCCTTGTCCTTTCCAGTCTACCAGATCACTCTTTCCCCTGCTAGCCCCTGTGTTTTTGTTTCCAGATGCCAGTGAACTGTTTAATCACATGTCTTTTCCTCTGATCAGTTGTGATCTTGCCTTTGGTACACAGATCAATGCCTGCTAACCACAATCCTCCACCTGGGAGGGCCTGTTTCTGAGCACAGAGGGAAGAAAAGGAAAGCAAAGGAAAACCCTTCAGTTATAAGAGCATCTCCACCTTTCCACCACATCTTCTTCTGGAGTGCGGACCCCCACCCTGTTCTGCTCTAGCACACCCCAAAAGGCTTATTTCAGAGTGAACTCACGTGACTTGCAGAGAATGTAGCTAAGTGAGGCATCAAGTGGGGGGTGGCTTGACTTGTGGGTCCAAAATTACTTGGACTAAAAATATCATCTGATGATTTTGTTCTCATCATATTAATAACTTCACATCCTCATGGACTATTAACTTCTGATTCTTTGCAATGTAAGAGGAAGTCCATAAAATCATACACACATGCACATAAAAACACACATACACAAACATATGCACACACACACACTTGCTTTTAAATCCTGTTTTCTGTAACTTTTCAGGAACTTTTCACAGTGATATGTGTAATGATATTTTGAGACATTAGGAAGATTACATTTCTTGAACAGGTAACTATACACACATGAATGCAACCTATAAAGTTTTTTCAAACCTATGCATAGCATGGATCATTGATATTTCTCATTGGTGGTACCAAGAAAATGATTTCTAGGATTCCTCTTCTCTCTCTCTTAATTCATGACCAACTGAAAATAATAACAAAAGTAGCAATACTACCAGAAACAATAATTAAGCATTTACTATATGACAGACATTGTGCTAAATACTATCCATTTATAAATACTCATTTTTTCCTTATAACAACCCTATCAAGCTAATTTTACCAACATTTACAAATGAGAAAAATCAGTGTTAAGGAGTTTAGGTGATTTTTTAGTATCATGACTAACATAGTTGGGATGGATTCATGATAGGATCTAAAGGAAAGCAAAGCTCTGATTTTAAAAGGCAAATGATAATCTTATAACTAGATGCTGATGGGACTGCATATGCTGTTCAATAAGATGACATAATTCATATGATCAAGTAAAATCAGACAATTTACTGATATGGATGCTCTGGGAATGCCAACAAAACATTCAGCAGAGTTCTAAGCTTACAGTCTGTTAAGACTAAATAAGATATAAACATGTGAAAACACAAATCACAAACCTGACTGATTTGGTTGAAACAAGACTGTGTTGCTAAAATTGTTGATTTTTAGAGTAAAAGAAACTTGTGCTTAAGGGATGGGTGTTGTGACTCTACAATGCACCATATGTGAGGTATAGGGTGGTCCCCATAAAAATCTGGTTAATGATTAAGCGAATAAACCAGCAACTTCATTCAGACTGATCTCCCCAGTGTGAAATCTTCAGAGCAGCAGCTCTATGGCTTCAGAGAGTACAGAGCAGCATATGCCTGCTTAGAGTAGGATTTCCATTGTAAGCGCTGACCCACAGGAACAAGATAAGTAAGTGGTGGAGGTCACCACTCCTGCCTTCATCTACAAAGTCACTAAGAGAAAGGAAACAAATCTGAATGAAACAGTGCCCTCAGTGTCATTCTTGATTTATATCCCAGTGCAAGCTCTCTTTCCCTCGGGGACCAAGTAACTAAGTCTGCTGACCAACAGTCAGTTTGCACACCAGCCCTTGCTTGCATCACACTAGTCTAGAGTTGCGGATGTAAATCTCGTAGTCTTCCAAGGCCTGCTACACGTAAGTGGCTGCCCACTCCCTCAGTCTGAATGTTACCTCTGTCCATTTGAGTAATCTTAAATAAAATTATTTGAAAACAACACATACAGATGGTGTGAATCAAAGAAAATAATCTAACTTCTAGTAATTCTTTGTAACTATTAGCTGTTCTTATTATGGTTATTGATATTGTCATTATTAAAAACACTTCAGAAGTATTTTTTAAACAATAAATATCCCAGTAAAATAAAGACCCTAGGATAAAGCTAAAAAATAAAATAAAACGAAGATCAGTTTAAATTAAGATCTCCAGAAATGATAGGAGATGTGAGCTCTAATTCAGACTCCATCCTTGACCCAGAGAGTTGAAGAACATAGACTTCAATATTGATATGATCAAACATACCCATGATTTGTTTTAATCACACATCATATATTTGCTTTCTCATTACTGGAAAAAATATTTGACACTCACAATTTGAGGGAAGGAAGGTTTATTGTGGCTCATGGTTTCAGAGGTTTGGTCCATGGTTGGCTGGCTACAAGGCAGAAATATCAGGATTTCTCATTTCATAGGACCTGGGAAGCAGAGTAGAGGGAAATGGCACCAATAATAAATCTACCCTCCAAAAGCACACTTTTATGAGCCACATTCTTCCCCTAACTGGGCCTCACCTCCTAGGTCCAGCTATAAATATTAGTGGACTAAGCCGGGCATGGTGGCGCACGCCTTTAATCCCAGCACTCAGGAGGCTGAGGTAGGTGGAGCCTTGTGAGTTCAAGGCCGGCTTGGGCTACAATGCGAGCACAAGGCCGGCCTGAGCTTCATAGTGCGACCCTGCCTCAAAAAACCAGGGCCGGGAGTTTGGCTCAGTGCCTTAAGTGCCTGCCCTGGCAGGTGTGAGGTTGTGAGTTCAATCCCCGGTGCCGCAAAAAAAAAAAAATAAAATAAAATAAAAAAATAAAAAAATATTAGTGGACTCATCCAATTGCACCCCCATGATTCAGTCATCTTTCAGAAATCTCTTGACTTAGTCAAGTTGACAAGTAAGATCAACCGGTACACATGGTAAGAGACACAGACATGGAGATGATTTTCAGGAAAAAATAAAAAAAGAAGCTTACACTCTTAGATTTCTAGAAACAAAAAGCATGGCAATGGAATGCCAAGCAGGGCCACTCATCGAAGTGA
>RJWM01010162.1:0-64746 GCA_004363535.1 Dasyprocta punctata
TTCTTCCTAGGCAAACTCACTTTGATGTGTTTTTTGCCTACTTTGTCTTTTATTTTTGAGTGCTGTGAGATAAATGAAAAGTAAGTTAACATTAAAATAACATTTTAGTACTTTACCTATTCCCCAGTGAGGACAAACTTCTTGTTATTATGCAGAACAGTTTATTCCTTCATTGTGCAGATATTTTCTAGGGGTGTGTGAAATTTTGCATTACCTTTGGTTAGGATTACGTGGAAATGCTAGCCCTCCCCCATTTCCATAAGCACATTCTGCAAATGGGAAGTCAAGCTTAAGCATTTGGGGGGAAAGTGTCATTCTATAGATAGCAAATATCTTGGCTAGAATCCATGAAAAATGTTCTACCCTACACTTTCCTTAGTTGCATGATTTAAATCTGGTCTTTTCTCCTTTAACTCTTTCTGCCAAACTTTGACCCTTTCATTTAAATAGTCAGTGTCCTCCTCTGGTTCTTAATCAACACAATGATTTTCTGGAACTTTTCCCATTTCCTATTCTGTCTCATTTCAATCCATATTAAATGATTTATTCTTATACCAAACTTACATACTTATCCCACTGTGTTGATTAAGGGCTTCTGCCACCAATCTGATATACAAAATAAATGGAAAATCGCCCCACTAATCCAAAAGGGACTTTCTTCCAGTACCTACCAGATCATAAAGCTGGCCAGAGTCATCAGGTGTGGTGGTGCACGCCTTTAATCCCAGCACTGTGGAGGCTGAGGTAGGTGGAGCATTGTGAGTTTGAGGCCAGCTTGGTTTACAACATGAGCAAGGCCAGCCTGAACCACATACTGTGACCCTGCCTCAAAACAAACAAACAAACTATATATATATATATATATATATATATATATATATATATATATATATATGGCTGGGAGTTGGGCCCAGTGGTTTAAGCATCTGCTTGGCAGGTGCAAAGCTGTGAGTTTGATCCCTGGTACTGATAGAAAAAAAAAAAAAGCTGGCAGGTGGTTATTCTTCTCCATCATTGCTCTTTCTTTGGGAACAGAATGATCTTCCTTATCTACTCACCTATCTATTTCCTATTCATTACCGGAGGCCAAATTGAACTCTCATTTTCTTCAGAAAGTCTTCATTGTTATAAATATTGTATTCACTTACTTCTCTCCTTAGTGTCTGTATTTTTAATATCACAAAGGTTAGCATTTTGCCTGATACTTTCACATGCTCTAAAGTTCTGCTGTGTGCATGCTTTCCCCACAGCAATTTTGGAAGCGTACTAAATGAAATAGCAGTGTATCAAGTTTGTCTACGATTGCATATTTAATGCATTGCTTTGTGTTCAGTAGTTCCTCAATAAATATTTCCCAAGGTGACTTATTTAGGATTTTACCTCCATCTTTATAAAAAGAGGACTTAAGATTTTGTTTCTTTATTATCATCTCTCCAGTTATGAATTGCAAAGCAAACAATGACTTAAAGAGTGATCAATGGCATCAACTGAAAAAAATTATGAATTATTCTGACTCACTTTAGAAAACTAATTTTGTGCTGTAGTTGAGAGAAAAGAAAATACATATAAAATGCAAGTCAGACTAATACTAAAATGCAAGTGATATTATACAAACTAATATTGTAAGTTAGATAAATTAAAATATATGCTATTGAGTTACCTGATTCTCAAGCTAAAAAATAATACTCTAGAATTGCCTTCAATAAAAATTTGTTTCAATAATGAAGAACTCACACCACACACAGAAGTTGAAATATTTACTGAAAATCTTATTGCACTTATATAAGGTAAATTAATGCTTATGATGCACTGAATTTTTTATCTGTGTGCATAATTACAGCAATTTGTTCCAATTCATAAATCTCACTTTCTGCACCTGGAGTTTGTACCTTTAAAAAGGTCAAAATAATAACATATGCACAATGATGTACAGTTGAAGAGACATTTGACTTTCAAGCATTCACTGTGTATCCAGTGCATGGCTGGGTGCTAACCGTGTAGTCTCAGTCTTCCATGAGAGAGGGAATTTTGTACCATTTTAGAGATGAGACTAAGGGTAAGGGAAGTTCATTTATTCATTTACAGTTACATAGTCTATGAAAATCTGTTGAATTTCAATTTAATCTTTAGATTCCAAACTACTGCAAGATTCCATTACTCAGTACTTTAAAAGTAAAACCCAATTCCACATATGTTTTAGTAATAACCATGGCTTAAAGTCCTCAAGAGTATTGATAAATTAGTGGTGAAATGAGGTTCCATATATTGTACAATAAGTAAAGAAAAATCAAAGACTTGTTATTTAAATCCAAAAAGAACAAATTTGTCCAAACCCAACCCCAAATTGTGAGCGTATACATATCTTATACTTGTGAAATTTTTTCACTAATAAATAAAGCAAAGTCTATGGAAGCACACTTATTCTTCCCACAGCAGAACAATAGTGATTAAGGAAAAATTCATTTCTTCCTTGAAATTCTGTTTTCAAATGGAAAATTTATGGGAATTTGTCGGTCTTAGATTTCTGATACAATAATGCAAGCACATTTCAAATCACATTTGTGTGGTTAGCATCAGTTATGAAATTTCTTGCAAATTATTCATCTGCGCTATTTGTATTTTCCAAGAATTGAGTGTTGTCACCAATCTGGAGCGTTAAAAAGAATTTCTTTTTAAAAAGTTTTTTTTAAATTTTTATTCTTACATGTCTGCAGTACATAATAATTATGCTCAGTGGCTGAGTGTGTTGGTGCACACCTGTAATCCCAGCACTTGGGAAGCTGAGGCAGGAGAATTGTCATAAATTCAAGACCAGCCTGGGCTTCAAAGTGAGCTCAAGGCCAGCCTGAACTGCAGAGAAATCCTGTCTCAAAAAGACAAAGTAAACAAACAGATAAATAGATAAAATAATTACATTCATTATGGGGAGTTGGTACACATAGCAATGCCAAATTTCAGTAATGCCAAATATCCTTTTTAGCAATGCCAAATATTCTTGTGTTATACATTACCTAAAAAATAAAAATTGGAAGTTTGAATATTGGGCCTGTGGCTCAGTGGTAGTATGCACCAATCCCTGGGTTTCATTCCCTAGATAGATAAAAAGACAGACAGTTGCTTTGTGTTGTTACCTTGTTCTTTCTAAGATGTTTACATTACATGTGTAAATTGGAGGGAATAAAAAATTCACATATTCCTATCTTTCATTTTAGAATTAGTAATCATAGATATGAAAATACTTTGGAAATTTTAAAGTAATATACATAGATTAAACTTAGTAGTATTATTTGTAACCTATCTCGATGTAAATTGTCATGGTATAAATGTAAATCCTATATTCAGAGGCCAAAGGTAAGAAATGTATATGCATGGATTTGTTGATATTTTGTGCAAACATCCTGAAGGGAGTTGAGTATTAAAAAAGAAACAGATATGGCACTCATTTGATGGGCCTTCATTTTACATCCGTGCATTTAAGTGCTTTTCTTCCTTTAATATTTTTTCAATTGATATTCAATAAAATTATGATTATTTGCTTTTGGCCTTTGATTGTTTGCTTTCACCTTGCTGAGACAGCAAGTCATTGGAAACCATACGATACAATGAGAGATACTAATAATATACATCAATATCTGAGTTGCTTTCTTTGTTGACCATACAAGATATTTCTTTTCTTTCCATCTTGCAGTTAGGTAAAGCCATGGAATTATTTTTGGCCAAGAGAAAAATCAAAGTGAATATATCATTTCTGTGCAGAAATAGTAGAAGCCTATGTAGCTTTTCTTTGTCTGCAAAGGAAATTGTGGAGAGCACATATATCTGAGATACCGGAACCAAGAGGTTGTAAGACCAAATCCTCCCAAGTCTTTGTGTTTGCTGATAGAGGACATCTGCTGTGGAGACACCCAGTTCCTTAATCATCTTATGGGAGGATTTGGTCAGATAAGTTCTGTTGTCTTAAATTACGGGTTGCTTTTTGTTTTAATTCTCTTTGATTTTCTGTTATAGCCACCTAAAACCTCTCAAACTAATCAAATGGGTCCTTGGGAAAATGAGTATGACAGACTTGGGTGCATTTAAAATCTGGAGACTTGTGTCCACAGATACATTTTGGCAAAATTTTATTTTAGACATTGACATGATTCTCTCCCAAACCTCTCAGAATGAACTGTGGTATCATTTATTTGTTTGATATGGTAGTCAACATATTTGTGAACAAGAAAATTTAATAAGTCAGTTATTACTCATTTACCAAATGCCACTAGGTGAACCAAGTACCTTGAAATCGGAGAAAAAAAATACATGACACATATTTAAATTCAGAATGTTGAACTTCCCAGTTGAAATATAGCATTCTTGTAATACGTTTAGTCCTTTAAGAGTTCTGTAATATCATCTGAGAATCATTTTTTGATTTAAAAAGAAACTTACTTAGATGCTTTTTATTTTGGTGCATTGCTAAGTTAACTATGTCCAAGTCTTACTTTTACAATGGCATAAAACGACACTTCCTTTTATGTATTTGACTGCTTTTGCCTTTTACAGTAGACGTCTCATGGGGCTATTTTATTTTTACATTTGAAGAGCCATACTAATTTATATGCCACCAACATGACCAACCAGCATCATTTCTACAAGCACTAATTAGTTAAACATAACCTCTTTTCTTCACACATA
Source organism: Dasyprocta punctata (assembly GCA_004363535.1). Taxonomy (NCBI): domain Eukaryota; kingdom Metazoa; phylum Chordata; class Mammalia; order Rodentia; family Dasyproctidae; genus Dasyprocta; species Dasyprocta punctata. The sequence continues at coordinate 4,678 of RJWM01010162.1, forward strand.
GGATTGGAGATCAAAAATAATTGTATACAATTACCTGGAATTGAAAGGATTTAAATTTATTGCTAGGGAAGGGGGCATAACAAATTATGCCCCATAAAGTATTTCATGCCAATCATTAATAGCCTCTAAAATAGTCATGGGACATTAAAAGCTACCTCAATAATGTTTGTCCAACTTTTATGCGTCAGAGTCACTGCACTAGGGATTCAGCCTAACTTTATATGTCACATTCCTACCATAACTTCCATTTACCAAGTGTCTGCTTGTTGCTCTCGCCTAATTGAGCCTAATTGAGCCTTCAGGAAAGAATTAAAAAAAACTTATAAAATAACACATGCCATTTAAATATTTTTCCCTGGCATTGAGCAAAACATACTTCATATTAGTATTTTGCCCTTCTGAGTAGCATAAAACTTCCATACGTGATGTTAACAAGCCTAAGTTGAACTCAAATAGTGTCTACTTTTTATTTTAGCCACATAGAATATTAATGTTCTCATGAACAAAATTAAAAAATTAAATAATTCTAATAAATCTACTGATGTTATCTTATTTATCATAATGCTAATATATTGAAAGGATGTTTTGCGATTAATGAAGCGTGCTGTATCCTGTAGTATTTCTTGCCTCCTGTCCTAAATCAAGCATTTCTTCTGCAGGTGTTCACCAAATTACGAATACTTCCCTAGCAGTTTTGTCCAAATTTTTAAAACTTCCATGTTGATTATTCCCTCTTTGCTATTTTTTATTTATTTTTATTAATGCATGTTTGCGGTACAGAATGTTTGCATCCCTCGTGTGGGGTGGGCACCTGGACATAACACACTTAATTGTTTCATCCCATTTCCTTCCCCCCTTTCCCTTCCTGCCATCTTTTAATCTCCTTTCCATTTAAGAAAACTGTCTCACTGCTTGCTATTATGTACTTTTATTTTGCTGTTTATTTATAATTGAGTTTCTTATATAAGAGAAAAACGTGATATTTAAGGTGTGGATATCTGATTTACTTCACTTAACATTATGGCCCCAAGGTGCATTCATTTTCCTAAAAATGATTAAAATTTATATTTCTTTGTTTCAGCGTAGCAATCCATTGTACATAAATACCACATTTTCTTTATCCATTCATCTGTTGATAGACATATAAGGTTGCATTCAAGATTTAGCTATTATGGATTGTGCTGCTATAAAAATGAGTGTGCCTATATCGCTATGATATGTTACTGTCTTTGACTCTTTCAGGGAGAAAGGAGGTGTGGCTGGATCAAAAAGAATTTCTAGGTTTAGGTTTTTGGGGGATCTCCATACTGATTTTAATTGTCTAACATGTGGTCTTGGTACCAGAGAAAATACTTTTTGCAGCTCATTCCCTTATTAACTTCTCCTCTTCCCCTTGTTTTTGGCAGAGTGCTGAGACAGTCTTTATGGCTTTGTCTGAGCCTGAATGCAACTCGTACAATTCGAACTCTAATATTAAAGAGTAATATATACCTGCAAAAGATGCTCAAATACATATCAAGGCATGTGAAAATGTCTCTCCATGCAACATTTCTGTTTTCTATTTGATGCCAAATTAGTTTGTAGTTTTACTAAGTGTTGATACATGGTAACTGGTATCTTTCACAAAGTGATTGATGTTGAAAGAAGGTAATATTATGTAATGTTTAATTTTTCTGAAAAAATCTGAATATATATTTTTGTGAATAATCTTATATGCACTTGTTTGTCATCATTCTCACAGGTATTACCCTAAGTTTCAAATAAATGCTTTTTGCATATTCTATTTTTTTAGTGAAAACAGAAAATTCTGCTTTTTTGTAGAGCAGCTGGTTAGTTTTTATTAGACTAGTAAGTCCCCAAACATTTGCATTTCATTTATTCATTTAAATCTTTTTACCAAATAAAATAGTTCCATTGTTAATGAATTGTATGCAGCATCCCCAACTAATTTCCATGTATATATGAGGTTTCACATGCATTTATGTTTTTGATATGCATAGCTTTTGTTTTTTAACTTTATTTTAGAGAGAATAAAACCAAGCAAAATAAAACAGAATAAAGCCAATCAAAACAAGACAGTGTAAGTGACACAGGATTTCAAAACAATACTAAATCAACCATGGTTACCATAGTGCCTCTTCTTGGCTTCAAAATAGCTGCCCATACATTCGGACATAGTAAAATCAAACAAAACGGTAACAGAATAGAACCAGTAGAAACAAAACAAGGAATGCAATGCAAAACTTCAAAACAAGATAACAGTAAATCCAAAATGGCTGCCATAATATATCTTATTATCCTTGAAATAGCTGACCATGCCATCAGATACAACAAAATCAAACAAGATAAAACAGAATAAAACCCAACCAAACAAAACAAATGAGAGTGATATAGGATTTTGAAAAAAGATAATAGGGAATTAACAATAGCCACCACCTTCAGAAGGAGATCCCCCATATATGCTATACTGCATATTGTTATCCTCTGAATAGATGGTCAGACTCCCAGCTTTAGGCCTGCAAAGTCAACAAAACACTAAACACTACAAACATTAAGTTGTATTTTATCTCATTAGCTATCATCACAGCCTGTGTTTCTCTGGATCAGCTGGTCACTTACAGTGGGGGTGGGGGATGCTGGCTCTTTTTGTCTACCTGCTGTGTGCCGGAAGGGGCTGGTGTCTGGCTCACCTCTAGTCGGTCCGCACATGGCAGATATGTATAACTTTTGGTTGTGACTTATTTTTATTTGGTTTTGCTGTGTACTCCAAGGTGGTCTTAAGTTCACTAGATAGTGAGGTTACCCCCAAACTTGTGATTCTCCTGCCTCAGCCTCTTGAATGCCATGATTTCGGGTGTGTTATTGTACCCAAAAATATGTGTATCCAAAGTTGCTTTGAAGTTTTATCTGACCTTATATGTTATAATTTAAGTTCAATAGTTCATTTAGACAAATTAAAATAATTTTTAAAAATCACACTTACAAATATCATAACATCTTCTGGAGGTAGCAAACAGTGATCATAGGCAAATGGGTGGAATTTAAGGATTTCAATTGTGCTAATAAGACCATACTTGGAAGATTTGTATTGTCCTGCCCGTGTCTCCTTACCCTTGATTGGAAATCTCTTTTCAGACTCATTCCTCACTTCTGAGATATTCATTATTACCTGGAAATGTGCATTGGTGCTTAGAAATGGAAGAGACTTAAAAGTTTATTGGGGGCTGGGCAATTTCAGTGTTCTGAGGATAGGAAATTTGGTGGTATGAGGTACAATTTGAGTGAACAAGAGGGTTTCTGAGGATAACAGTGGAATAATTTTGGAATATGTCCTTATTGCTAGGTGACACATCAATTCTGTTTAATAGCTGTGCTAGCTGTCCATATCTCACTGTGTAGGTTCCTTACCTAAACTCTGACTAATTGTAAAGGCATTTGTCATGCTCGGTAGACAGGTAGTTATTCTTTTACCCCTAACAATGTATTGGTTAGGTTTTGACTCACCTCTTACATGATTCCTCTTACATGATTCCTCTGAGGCCATTAGGTTCTCTAAAAGAAATCTACTATGAAAGACTTAGAATGAAACTTCTACTTATAAAACATGTGAACAAAAACCAGGAGCCATTGGTGCAATCCTATAATACTAGCTACTCCAAAGGGTAAGGCATAAGGGTTACAAAACTGAGCCTATCCTGGGCAACCTAGTAAGACCTTGTTTCAAAACAAATATAAGAAGCGATGAGGATGTACACAGTGCTCCATCCCTGTACTGAAAAAAAAATCAAATTTTGCTCTCAGGTTTTTTTTTTTTATTATCCTCCTTCCTCAGCCTTCCAGAGTGCTGAGGTTACAAGTATGTGTTGCCACACCAAGTTGAAGTTTTCTTTTGTTTATTTTTCTATTAGTACATGTTCATCATACACAATGATTGCATTTGTCATAGAGAACTTGTAGTTGTGCATAATATATCTTAATTCTTCTTTTCGTTTCTCTCTAGTCCCTTCAGTGTTACTTTGAAAGAAGAATTTCCTTGCAAAAATGCCGCCTAATTCCTTAAAGTATTGTAATTTGTTATGAAAATATGAAAAATATTTGCCACTAAAAATACCCCAAATATTTCTTCTCAAAGAAAATTGGACATTTGTGATGTCTACATGTATTTAGTAATTAAAAAATAATTTTCAGCCAAAAAGGGAAATCAAGAGACATAGGTAAAAGGACTATATTAAAACTTAGGGAGATAATAAACTTCTCTCCCTGGAGCACAAATATGTACATAACTAACTTTATAAATCAGTCAAAATATTTTTAATGTGAGCCTCACAAAAATCTTGTTTTCTGTTCACAATTCAAAATTTTATGTATGGGGCTTGACTGGTGACTGTTCATCCTACATTCCAGGGCATTGAAATATTTCAGGAGCATAATTCTCAGTGCAGTACTAACTTCCAACACAGAACACAGAAATGATACAGGGTACAATAAAATACCTGAGGTTTTTGCAAAAAGAATATATGTTACCTCACTGTCCATCCCTTTTCCAGCTCTACCTGGGAGAGCTGAAATGCATGACATCATCATTCCCCAATCCCAACCTCAACATGGAAAAGACATTAATGAGGATGTAGCAATACTACATCTTAGCATAAGTGCTTTTCCTCTCCACTTCCAAGTCTAGGAACTCAACCTAAAAAGGTAGATCAAATTTCCAGTGGCTGAACATGTTTCCCCTTTAAATTAAAAACACATAATTCACATTTTATTGTGGTAGTCTCCGAATGATTCATATTAAGCAAGACTTTTGGATATCTCATAAAAATAGTATGACTGTCCTGCATTTGCCACATTCAGGAGCATAATTTTTAGGCAATGTTTTTGTCATAATTTTTTGAAGTGTTGACTTAGGACATTTAACAGGATTGTAGCATCTATTTTACAATTTTAAAATTTGATTAGTAAAATCTTAGATGTCTACTTTGAAGATATTCCATAATCCTCTGTTGCAACTCCCCATGTGGTTATTTTCCCCTACTGTTTTAATGCAGCAAATAAAACCAGATTTTCTCAGTAGGAGTCATCTGTATGGGAGTAAGCTGAGTAAGGAGATTCTGTTAAACCTTTGAAGTTATTTCAATCACTTTTAATTCAAAGAAACACACTGTATTTATATGTAGGTTTTGTACACTGCCCAGATTTTTAAAGTCTGTCCTGATTTCAGATTTTTCCTTCACATCCTTAAGGAAAAAAGAGTATAAAATACCAAGAGACTTATACTTGGTTTGAACATGTAATGTTATGGAAATTATAGTTTTCTCCAGGAACCTCCTCATACACCTTGAGATTCAGTTGTAAGCTAGTTCTCAATATCAGCTTTTGTTATAACTTTTGACAAATAACTTGAAATTTTGGGGTCTTGGACTAGTGTAATGCCTCAGTATACCTCAGCATTCCAGTACTCTGGGAGTCTGAGAAAGAGGAACACAAATTTTAGTTCAGTCTGGGCAACTTAGTGACATAGCAATACTGTTTCTCATAACAGTAATAAAAAATAAAAGTAAAAACTGTTGGAGATGTAGCTTAGTGTAAAGACCTTAGGTTCAATCTTCTGGCCACAAAAATAAAATAAAATAAAATAAAATAGTCCCTGGGTCTCACAGATTTCTCATTTGTAAAATAAAAGCATGGACATAAATTATTTCCAGTTCTGGTGATCTGCTTTGGGTGAAAAACTTCACCTTCTTCTGATTTTTGTATCTTGATAAACAGTTACGGGACAGCTTATAGTCCTAAGAAATTTCATATAAGGTGGAACAATTTGAAATTCTGTTATCATGGTGGTGTTTTCACTTGTTTCATACTCATGTTTTCAATATCATTTTGTTACAAAAGAAGATATTTTGGTATATTTGTTTATAGAATGCCAATGGATAGCTTATGCATTTATTTTGTTTTTGTGTATGCCCCTTGACAGATTGAAGAAGTAATTTACTTTTGTAGAATGTGTACTGTATTCACCCCTTTGTTAGTGGAAAAGGACAGAGTTCTTTAAATAGGTCATGAAGTATCACCAATGCTTAGTTCACCACAGTTATGAGTGTGTTTTGAGACAATGTTTCTGGAAGAATTAAAAACAATCAGACTTGCTGGGGGTTTAGCTTAGTGGTAGAAGCACCTGTCTGGCAAGTGCGAGATTGTGAGTTTGATCCCTGGTACAAAAACAAAAAGTTAGACTTAATACTCAATGGTACTTAGAAAAATAATTGAATCTTTATTTCAAGTGTTAGCTTCCAGCATTAGTTTCTTACGTGTGTTTTGACTCCTGTGATATGTTGTTTCATCATGTTTCACAGATGGAAATAGAGAGTGGTGCTACATTCCTAGAGCACCGGTGGTGAATTTATGGTATTTTTTTTAAAACAAAAATGTTAATGTGTGAGTTGTCTTTTCTAAACTAAAACTTCAGTAATCAGGTGTTATTGGACTTTTGGTGCTTTGCAATAAGTAAGTGAGTTTTAGGTTGTAGTTTGAGCACTCATCTCTAAAAGGTTCAGCACCAGTGTCCTGGAGGATGTTTATGAATGAGGTATCTGTAAAGTCAAAGGGAGGGGTTACCAGGCCAGAGCAAAGACTTCCATCCACTGCAGAGAAAACAGGCTTCTTCCCATCATCTCCTAAACTAGCGCAGATTTGCAGGACTGAGGTTATTGAATGAGTGCCCCAATTAATGATGAAACATTCTTCTTGGATATAGGACACCTTTGCTTTGAATCATTCCTTCTGTGTGTGTTATTTTAAATAGTGACCTTATAAGGCCCCAGTAGAAATGGCTATAAAAGTAACAGTAAAAGAAGCAAGTCAGCCTTATACATCCCTACTCTAAAAAAATTAAGTTATTATGATGCTTATTAGCACCTGTCTGATTACTTAAACATGGCCCAGTTTATACGGAACAGCAAAATCTGTGAAAGTTGCAATTCACAATATTCTTCAGTTCTGATTAATATATTTGCAATATATATTTGATTAATATGTTTGGAATAGATTTTTAAAAATAGGATTCTTTTTTATAGAAGTAAAAAGAGCCCATTGTTATAAATGGATACACTCTCTTAGTACTATGGTATTTCCTTTCTCCATCTAAATATATAACACTAAATTATTTTTTGAAGATTTGTACATATTTAATTATTGTATATTCTATCATTTTAGCTTTACGAGGAACAGATATTTGTCCTCTGATACTAGACTCAAATAAAACTACTAATGCTTTCATTTGTATGGAACATTTTCTTCATTTTTTTGTTTCTCAACAGCAACAGGGCACTAATGATTTTATCATTAATATTTTGGAATGGTAAGTACATTATTAATAATGTATCACTGCTATAAGGACTCATAAATTAACTAGTTTACATAAGATAATTCACCAAACATTTATAGAACATTAACTCTGTGTCAATCAGTGTCAAACCCTAAGGTTTTAGACTTGAAAAATACTGTCTTCCTTCAAATTGCCAACAACATAGTAGGAGCAACAGCCCATGTGTTGCTGTTTAGTAAGGTATGCATACTAGAGGAATAATCTCCTCAAAATATCTCCTTTGATTTATAAAGAAGCTAAAGATTAGAGACATAAAGTATTTTGCCCAAAGTCACACACATATTTTGGATGGGGATTCAGAATAAACAGAGGCTTTTAAAGTTCTTCTCTGGTGATCTACAGGTAATTCTACAGAAAGGAAGTTATTAGTGCTGGTATCTTCCTCTTCCTCTAAGAGCTGACAAAGTAGAAAATAAAAAATCTTGATAACCATGAGCACAAGCCAACAATAAATTCTCAATATGTGATACATTTCTATCCCTGCTTCATGCCTAATTCACTCCTAATAGCTACTGTCTCCATTCTTAACTGAGGTTAAAGGAAGGAAATTAACGTATTTTGAGAATGTTTCCTTTTGAATGAGTATTTTAACAATTAATGACTTGAGGCTTTTAGATTGTACGCCTCCATCTTCCCCCCCCATCAGCAAAGAACTTCTCACAGGTATCAGTACAATTTGCTGTACAGTACTATCCTGCAAGATTTCCCTTTTCCACAATGTCTTCACCCACTAACCTACAAAGTACTTAATAAATAATGTTACAATCTAACATAATGTTTCTGAATTTTGTTATTATTAAGACAAAAGGTGATACGATATTACAAAATGAGTATGTTTGGAAAAAAATTTCATATAAAAATTTAGTTGGTAGAAACAGAGCATGTAACTCTTGAATTTTAAAAGATATAATCTGTCCATGTGTGATTTATCCATGTTCTTTGCCATTTTCAGTAGGAGTTTTGTAAAATTTGTATTATATGTGGTATTATCACATGTTAAAATATGTACTTAAAATATTAAGGATTTTTGTTTTGTTTTTCAAGTTTATTTAGGGTGTATTTTGCCATATGAAATTTTTTATCTGGTTAAATTTATTTTTCTTTTAAGTGTTTGCCATTTGCGTCCTCTTTTTGAAGCTCTTTATTCATTTTAATGTTCTAAACTTATTATATTTTCCTGGGGTATATTTAGAATGTTTACTTCATTTTACTTGGCTTAATCTGATTTCATTTTGCTGTAAGGTATGCCAAAGAAACATAGCTTGCTTTTTGGCAACAGTCTAGCTAGCGATCTCAATTACATTACTGAGCAATCAATATTTTATTCCTGACTCAAACTTCTGAAGTGGTATTCTTGTTGTCATAATAGTTTTCATTTTTTCATATTTATGTGCCAAATTATATTCCCTGCCAATAATAAGAATTCTGAAAATTTGTCTCACATTGGCCCAGAATTGTGAGGCTGTGGGTAGAACACAAGACAATCCCTGCATTTTCAAGTTGTTGGCATTATTATTCACTGTTGCAATGAGAATCTAGGTTTAATCTCTACCATTAAGAAAAAAATAAGAATTTCAGTTTAGGTTTCAATGTAGCAAACTCTAGTGAGGTAAATTTGTATCCCTCTCTATATGAATATATATATATATATATATATATATATATATATATATATAGCATATATATATTATTCATATATCTTCTTTCTTTCTTTCTTTCTTTCTTTCTTTCTTTCTTTCTTTTTTCTTTCTTTTTCTTAAATGGATCATATATTTTGAAGTATCCATTTGGGCATTTGGGCCAGTTTGCCTTTTATGTAACTGCATCAGCTACCACAGGCACAACGACTACCTTGCTAGTGGCTGAAAGAAGGGAGGGTAATCTACTTCCTTTGAAATTTGCTCGACTACATCAGCACTTAAGCCATAAAGACAGGTGTCTAGGAAAAAAAGTGAACAATTAGTGAAGAAGGATACCAACTCAAGCCTCACCCTTGCCCCAAATTATAAAGTGGGGGAAAAGCGACTGTAGTTTTATTGAAGTCTTCCAACAGCTGACTAAACAGGTGTTCTGCCAGTAGTCTGTTTTCTTCTAGTGTCTCTCTGCAAGAGCATGAATGGAATAGTTTGGATAACAACCTCATCTCTTGAAACAAAATAACTTATGAGGCCCTTCAGTTAGTTTTCTAACTCCCCCTTGGTGGACTGGGGATGCTGGTAAGGGGTTCGCCAGGCATGTGTGAGGCCCTGGATTGTATTCTCAGCACCAGCAATCAAGCCAGCGATCATCAATTAATCAGTCACTGAAGTTTGGTTCTTCTATAATGACTTAAAATTTTGCACATAAATCTCTCTTGGCTTTGCCTACTAATTTGTTATTTGTTTTTTTACGTTTTATACTTGGCATAATCTGATGATTATTACAATTTTTTTCCTAGAGGTTGATAATTCCTTTCCCTTCCAGTTCACTGCAATCAATCTAGCACACTTCATGTTGTGGTCCTTCAAGAAGCATAGCATAGAGTTTAGAGATGTAAGAAGATAATGACAGACTTGATAGATACTGTTTCTGACAGATTAGAACTGTAATCACCTCACTCCACTAAAATGGCTTAGTCTTTGATTCTATCTTGTCTCATCTCAACACAAGATAAGAATCTATATTAAGATTTGTTCTCAGGCAAACATAGAATACTAATATATACTTTCTATCTTGAATTTATATCACAGAAATAAGCTGCAAGTTGTGATTATTTCATTTCTAAGAAGTTAAATGTGAACATCAGTGCATTTGGTCACTTATGAACCAGAATAATCTTGACCATTTATGGTTACATTATTTAAAAGCTGGTGTGTGATTTAATGAGTGCTGTGTATGGAGGATAATTTATCAGGAATTAAAGAAAATAAAACATGGCAACAATGGGCAATTTAGCAAATCAGATTTTCATCAGTGTCTTCTACCCTCCTCATCCATCATCACAGCCTTCATCTCTTTAGTTCTTGTGACCAATAGAGCACTCGTATACTTTTCTATTGAAAACAGTAACTACCATTAAGCAATATTTTATGGAATTTTTCTGGAAGCCGGGTTAGGCAACAGACTATTCTGCAAGTATTTCTTTGAGGTTAGTATGTTATGACCCCAGTAAAGCAGGCAAATTTGAATTATTTTGGAACAAACTAAGAAACATTTTTGCTGCCCTAATTTGTATAATAATTCATTTTACTATTTGAGGATATAGGTATGTTAAAGAGTGGCAATACATCATGAAACAGTTGGGTTGTGAATCAGAGATTTGCTGTCAACCATTCTAATAGTCTGGAATACCTTTCTTGACAAGCTGAAGAGGGAGCCTTTCCTCATGGGGTGGTATTTCTCCTTCCCTGGGGGTTTAATTTATTTCTAACTCAAAGAGAGCATGGTGTTTTAGGTAGTGTGCAAATTAAAAATATTAATGAACTCCAGGACGATGTAAAAAGTGAAATAAAATGGTTTTTTATTAACTCACAATAAGTTTATGTTCATATCTCAGACTTGTCAGCATGTCAGTGTGTCCCTAGGCTGAAGCAATATGAAAGGAAATCTGATGAATTGTATTTCTTTGTGCTTATAGTTATTGCTGAGTTTTTTAGAAAAAGAAAATGGTATTATTTCCTTTTTCAATCCAGATGGCTACTATTTACAAGTTTGCTAATAAAATTGGAAGGAAAAGACATAAATAAATTCATTTGATAGTATTTTCTATTGTTATTATTTTCTATTTGGTTTCCAATGCCATAGAAATTTAAAATTAAATTCTGCAGGTTAAAACAATGAAAAGCTTGTTTGAACTTGGCATTTTGCTAAACTGGTGCAAGATCGCCTAACACTATTGCTAGATAGAGTGCTGAAAGATAAATTATGTACATTCACAAATCAAAATGATAATATTTGTACAAAGGAAACTGTTATTGGTGAATGTTTCCTGGTGAATGCTGTTTGATGTGGCTATTTAACTTGGAAATCGTGTCGCTATTGTGAAGCAGACACATATAATAATTTAGGCTTTATGAACCTATTATCACTTGTAATCTACAATAAGAGAGGTATTTAAACACTCTAGACTTTCTTAATCTTCATACTGTTGATACTTAAGGCTGTCCTGCCTATTGCAATGTGTTCACTAGCATAGTTCTATCTACTACATAGAGTAGCAACTTGCCAGTTCTGTTAATCAAAAATGTCTCTAGACATTATTAATGTTAACACCCAAAGGGTAAAATTGACCTTTGTTTAAAACCACTGAAATATAGTGGATGTGATAGCAGCAAAAATCCTTTAGTCTCAGAATTACATTCCACCACTGAGAATCGATAACTAAGACAAGATAATAAGTAGTCTGCTATTATTTAGCATATATTTTTATTTTTCCTTGATATTAATTGTTTTAATACTTATGTGTTTATTAATTATTAATAAACAACAATTAGTGTTAAAAAATAAGGGAAAACCATACACATTGTCACATATACACATCTATCTGAAATCTATCCTACTTAGTACAAATTCATGATAATTATCAAAATTATTATTTATGATAATAACGAATAAAAAGCTTTCTGAATATTTGCTAAAAAAACATATAGTCCTGGGCTGGGGGTTTAGTTCAGTGCCACAAGTGCCTGCCTGGCAAGTGCAAGGTCATGAGTTCAATCCCTGGTACCAAAAAAGGAACAAAAAAAAAAAAAAAAGAAATCATACAGTCCTTTTAACCTAAGGGATAGATTTCAAATTGAAAATAAGTTTCAATTAATATTTCTTTTTCATAAATCAATTGCATAATTCCCTTATGTATCTCTTAATAATCAGAACAAATAAAAAACCTTATCATAACTGACAACATGCAATGTTACAATGGAGTTAGAATATCCTGAATTAAGTAACCACTCTTTGGACTCACTGTGAGTTGCTTTCTAATTCCCAAGAGGGTTTATGGGGAGAGGGGATCAGTAACAATTCTGTCTTTATGTATTTATCTTCAGTAATATTTTGAAGTCACTTTTTCCTTTATAATTACTTTTTCATGTGTGGAAAGAGCCAAAGACTAAACTTTTAGAGTTCTGTGGCTTTTCCCTTTTTTTTTCCTTCTGATTAACTATTAATTAGCCAAATTACTTAATATTATTCGAGATACAGGTTTTGTAAAGAAAAAAAAGGAGAAAGTGGCATAATATGTCCTTTTATTTACTTCATATTTTTGCGCTAAACTATATTTGCTACAAAGACAAATTCAGCTCACTTTGTTATATTTTCTACTTAGTAAAATGGTATCCATAGTAATGATATTAAAAATGTTCTAAATTTTTTTACATAGGAGACAATGTCTACTTTGCAAAAGCTTACATTCACTGAGTATGATCAACATGATTGCTTTTCTTGGAATTCTACAATAGAAGATAGTATTATAAATGCATGTAAAATACAGAAAAAGAAGACCTATTAACTGACTTCAATTAAACAGATATCCTGAGCAAACATATTCATCCCTGAGTAAACACAGAGAAGTCAACAGACAATTACATGTTTGTAAACCTCCAAGTTATCACTTAGTGACTGCTACTATATAAATGGTGATTATAGTACTCAGGTCAATAATACAGAACAAACAGAACTTTCATTTTTGCACCTTTAAAATTTACTTAAATTTTTTCTTCCAGTAAATAGAAATGATCTGCAACATTACCCAAATGCTTTCTATCTCTTTTGGAACAACCAAATGTGAAATGTACTACTTAATAAACCAGATGCAAAATTTTGTAGTAGGTATTAAGATAGATTGCTTATGTGAAATGGAAATGAATATCATAAATCAAAGCACCTCATTATACATTTCTTGTTTTGTAGTAATTTATCAGTTTTACTTTTAGTTTTTTAATATTCAGGTCTACAGTTTATTACCTGAATATTGTTCTTCCTGTATAATTTTGTTGTATTCATATGTTACTACAGAAAGAGGGTACACACATGGTATTTTGTCATTTCGAATGTGTGAGATTATTGAAAAAGATAGACGAAGCCAAACTTGATGATGTCTTACAAGGGTATTTAATGAAATAAAACATTTTATAAATGCTCCACACTAAACAATACAAATTAAAAGATAAATAAAAACACACAGAGATCCAGAGTGTTTCATGAGAATATGAAACATTCTTTTTTTTTTTTTTTTTTTTTTTTTTTTTTGCAGCACCGGGAATTGAACTCACAGCCTCACGCCTGCCAGGGCAGGCGCTTAAGCCACTGAGCCTAACTCCCGGCCCTGGTTTTTTGAGTCAGGGTCGCACTATGTAGCTCAGGCTGGCCTTGCGCTCACATTGTAGCCCAAGACGGCCTCGAACTCACAACGCTCCGCCTACCTCAGCCTCCCGAGTGCTGGGATTAAAGGCGTGCGCCACCACGCCGGGCTCTAACATTCTTGATTAAACTTTAAAAATGACTGTTCTATTTTGATATTTGTACCTCTATAAAACCAAGAGTTAATATCTTGTAAGTTATATGCCATTTTTTTCGGAGGAAGGGATTTCTTTTCTAAAAAAAACCATGTCTTAATCTATTGACTTTCGTTTGACAAGATATAATTATTGTTCTTACGGTAGAGTTGAGGTTCTGTAGCTTGGAGTGTGCTCAAAATATATCTATGATTGGAAAAATGGTAAGGAAAATTCTGTTCAATAGAATTATAACTTTATCAAGTTGTGTTTTTAAAAATTACAGTGAGGTTGCAACTAAAAAAGAAAGAATGCAGAAAATGCACCACTTTATTTTCTCAAGTCAGGTATGGTGACGTGTGCCTGTAATCCCAGCGTTCTGGAAGGCTGGGACAGGAGGATTAAAACTTTGAGTCCATCCTGGCCAATTTATCAGCTTAATGAGAGTCTGTTTCAAAATTAAAAGTAAAATAAGAAAAGGTGGAGGTCAGGGAATGTCGCTTAGAGTGAAGCCATGTGTTCAATCTCCATTACTGAAAAAAAATCTCTTTTGTATTCAGTAACATCCTGAATTGGATTTTTGGAAAGTTGGGTTTTATGCAAGTTTCACCAAAATTTAAGAGAATTTGTATCAGTCAGGAATTATCTAATAAATATAGCCTTCTTCCACTCTTTCACCCTGATGACCTCAACAGCAAAAGTAGGTGGAGACAGAGTTGCCATTCTGAGAAGAATCTGGAGTAGAGAGAGGACGAACACATATTTGAATGCATCAATGATGGATGCCATAAAATTAGCAAAATTGGGCCCAGTAATTACAGAGTTTTCTGTAAAAAATATTATTTCCAGAAATGACTTTCTCCAAAGTAGCCAGAAATATAAGGATAAATTAATACACTTATCTCTTATATTATTGGTAAAAATTCTTATACAGAAATCTCTGTGTCATCTGAAGTCTTTCTATTCACACTTTTGATTAAACTCTTACGAGGTTGTTCATATAGTCTTTCTCTTCTCTTACTAATAAAAGAAGCACATTAGAGATTGAACAAGGAATGCCCAAGAGGCATGGATCTGTGAGAAGCAAAAACTGTTGTCTGGAAAAATAATCATAGATTTAATGATCCTTTGTTATAAGAGATGCAGTCCAATAGAATAGTGTATTGCTAGTACTGTCACAAAAGCAAGGTGAATTTGAATGATGTGCCCATTTCAAAAAGGAATTAAGCATTTTATTTATTTATTTATTTATTTATTTATTTATTTATTTATGTTTGTGACACATAATGAATCCATTCATAGTGGGGAATTAGTATGTTATGCATATCACATTTCAATCCTTTTAATATCCCTTTCCCTTACCATCTCCCCCATCCAAAAACCTGGATTTTAGAGGAAAGAGTCTTTGTATTATTCATAGATGAAACTGTTTCTCTGATGACTCCAGAGAAATGTAGCCTATACCATTATTTTAGGAATGATATGGTGGTTAATGATATAAACAGTAAACACAATGCTGTTCCACAGTGATTAACATTATTTTAAATGACTTAATAAGAATTGTGTCATATACTTTATGCAATATTATATTGATGCAAACAAATTCCTCTATTTTAGTATGTTGTTTTATTAAAAATTGATTAAAATAAAAGATGTGATATCCTGTCCATGACATTATGATTTCTAAGTTTTAGCAGTGAGTAATGGCATTTTTCTAAGAGTGTGTGATCTTTCAACACTCCAGATTGGATAGGCTGACAATGAAATATTTATGATATTTTACTTTAACTGCACAATGGATTTAATTAACAGTATCCAGTATCCTAATTTTCAGAATATACATTACATGCGTATGTGTCATTTATGCCTTTCAAAATATTTAATACCAGACATATAATTGGAAAATTATTATTGATTTTAATAATTCTTGGTATTTTACAAATATTGCTCAGGTATATATATGTCATCATTAGGAACTGATATTTATAGTGAAAAATTAGATCTCTTCACTTTTTAAATTCTGCAAAAAGAGATAACAATATTTTTACCTCAATGGAATTTCTTTTAGTTCTTTTAACTATTCATATCATGTAATGCTTGCAGATATCAAATTACTTTAGCAGATATGATCAAATTGTTTTTGGATGTGAGACTGCCTGATTTTTAAATGTCTTTTCTTAGTTTCATTTTATGTAATATGTCTTCCAGCAATACGTACCTCCTGATGCTCTCAAGTAAGTATTTGTAGGAAATTTGATCTTCTTCATGGAATAATCAAAATTTTATCCAAAATACATAATACTTTATGGGATAAGAGAGCACAGCAGAGCATTTAATTTAATTTAATTTAATTTTTTTATTTTACTTTTATTTTTATTTTATTTTATTTTTTTGTACCTGGTATCAAGCTTAGGACCTGGCACTTGCAGGCCCTGTGCCTCTGAGCTGTATGTCCAGCCCAGCAGAGCATTTTATGTTTTTCTACTAACGCAGCTGTATTAGTGAGAAATTCAAAACCAACTCTAAGTAGCTGTAAGAAAAGTAATACTCATAGGAATGTTCAGTATTCATTGAAGTAACTGTGCTCCGTGTTTCATGTAGATTATTTAATTTAATCCTCAAGGCACATTTGCAAGATGTTATATTCATTTTAAAGACGAGGAAATTATTGTTAAAAGAGATTCAATAATCTATTACAGAACTAAGTAGATCCTGACCTATTCTACTTTGAAACATAGTACACTCTTTTCACTAAGCAAAAATGCCTATGTCTTGGTGTGTCTGACATCACTGGCAAAAAAAAGAAAAAAAAAAAAAACACCACACAGTAAATTGCAAAATGATTGAGTAAATATTAGCTCTCTATCTTACAGTCAGGCTTTCCTCAGAAATATGGCAAGTCGATAAAAATATTTAATTGAAAATTCTTTCTATGTGGATAAAAAGAAGATAAAATGCCTGAACTTTTTATACACTGGTGTGTACTACCAGTGGTTGAATTAACTTTTTGTAAGTAGGTGTGTTTGCTTTAAATTATTTTAATGTTCAGATGTGTTCATTAGCAGAGAAAAAAGTTGATAATTTAATGATACCATCATTAATATTTTATTATGTGACACTAAAGCCATAGAGAGCAGAGACCTCAAACACTTGAAAGAAATTTCTAGTTTAGATACTAGTTATCTTATTTTTGGCAAATGTAAAATGAAACAGGAAAACCCTTTGTATGTTATTTTAATACCACTTGAGAATCTTTTAATATAAAAGTGGAAAATCTAATTTTTATTTCAACATAATCGTATTTCAAAATATTGGGTTTCAGCCTGTTCATACTTCTTTGGCTTAATTCTATACCTAATTAAACTAATCATAATGAAAAATGTATTAATTCTACATTTCAAAATTCTTCTCAAATCCTAACCCATTTATTATAAGCCAGCAACATAAAACCACCAGCACAAGAATGAAGAAACCATTATGAAATATTACCTGTCATATAAAATTATGTGAATATTTACTGAATATTTACTTGACCAAAGATTCAGCCAAGTATGTAGGATGAATTTCTGCCTCTGTATGAACTATTCTGTGTTGTATTAGGTAATGTTTACATTTATTCCTTAACAAAAGAGAATAGCTTATATAAAAGTGTGTGACTTGAAGAATCACAAGTTATTTATCTTTATTTTCCTATAAGTTTCCTAGTTTAGAGCAATCTTTTTATCTCATGATTTACTGGCTCGGTAACTGGGACAGTGTTTTGTTTCAGTGGCATCAATAGATACTGAAAAGTTCTTGCCCTAATATAAATTACTGTACAATTATGGCGATAGTCTAATAGGGTGGAAGGGCAAAGCAGGAATGCTTGCCCGGCTGACCAATCTCTTTGGCCCAAATTGTTACTTTCCATTTGCCAGGGAAGAAAATTCCAATCAGTTCCTTGTAGGTCAATACCCGCCCCATGCAGCACTTCTGATCAGAGGTCATATAATCCTCTGCCTGTCTATATGCAGTCCAAGAAGAAGGCCAAATCCCCACAGGTTGTGGGTTCCTCACCTCTCTGCATCCTCAAATGAAAAGGTCATTTTCACCTTCTTTTTCCTCCTGCTTCTCTATTGCACCAGAAAATTAACAGATACCTCTTCACTTCTCTGGTGTTTTGGTAACCAGCAACCTGGGCTCACCAGGAAAACTGAGAACCACAGAACCTTGTGTGTATTCTCCATCATGATGATTTCAAGCACTCATATTCTTACACTGAGAGGTCAGGGCTCCTAAAAAAAGTGTTCCAACAGATTGGACAGATGCTGCAAGAAAACCTTACCCCTTCCCTATGAAAACTCTCTCCGGGACTCCGGAGTTGTGTCAACATATTCACTCTTCTCATTTGGAAAGGAATTTTTTGTCTGAATTAAACTTTCACATCCCATCTAACATACCTAACAAATTTGCAAATCCTGTTTGCTTTGTCTCCGAGGCCTTTGACATGTCTCCATCATTATTTCTGTCATTCGGAAAACTAGTTCCTGGCTAAGTAGGTCATGTTGGTCATCATTTCTTTCCCCCGATTCACATGGTTATAAATTTGGTTTTTACTATTTATTTATTTATTTTGTATGTGTGCCAGGAATTGCACTCAGGACCTTGCCCTTGCCAAGTCGGGTGCTGTGCCACTGAGTTATATCCCTGGCACAAGTTTTAATTTTTAAAACATTCATTCATTCACTCATTCATTCATTCATTCATTCATTTTTAAGACAGCATCCAGGTTGGCCTTAAACTTGCCTGGCCTATGTCACCACATCTAGCCAAATTGGCTTTCTGTGTGTTTAAATAAAATCTTGGATCACCAGATCTTTTTTACAACAAGGAGTTTGTCCCTCTGCATTTCCACCCTAACTGGCGTCTGGCTCCAGTTTCTCTACTTTCCCTCCAGCCCATGTAATTTTTAGGGTTATTTCTCTAAAGTGCAAAGCATTTTCGAATTCTATTTTGGAGTGCTTAAATGGCTTTTACCTTTTTACTGTAAATTTGGGATATCATTTCCTGATTTTCTCTTTGTATATCGAACTTTCAACTGTGGAAAACCTCTTTGCTCTTCTCAGAAAGGTAAAATGCCTTTCAATGGATGAGTATCAGCTGTTCTATGTTCTTTAATTTCTTTCCTGCCTCCTCTAACTGAGGAACACCTACCACTTATCAAATCTCAACAAAAGTGTTTAGAAAGCTTTTCTGACTTCTCCTGGGGAAATCCCACATTCCTTCCTCTGAGCCCCACAGCACCTTGCACGCTATTTTATGGCAACACCTAGTACTGTGAGGTTTACATCTGCAACTTGCTGTTTGATTGTGTGTTATTTCATTGCAGAAACCACACTTTATTTACCTTTACTTGCCACAATTTAAGACACTGCCTGAAATCTAATAGAAGTTTGAATAGAAGGTAAAATTAGGAGACAAATTCCAAAATTTGGATAAGGTCATAAAATAAAAACATTTTATAACAATGATAGTTATTAACTTTAAATTACATATGTAGTAGGGGAAATCTTATACAAAAATTACAACTAAGTACCTTATATTGGACTAAATTATTAAAATTTTCTGATCTTTTGTTTCTTATTAGCAATCACTTTCAACTGTGTATTGCTGTTGCTTGTGAAATGTATTTTCTCTACAGACATTTAGTGTTTTCAGAGTAAGTGTTATGTTTCATTTAGCTTTGTAAAGCTCTGTAAAATGCTTTGCACATGTGAAGGCTAGAAATAAGTAATAAAAATCAACATATTACACAAAGAAATAGCAATGGTATATGTTTTCTGTATATTTCTATCACTCATTGTACAAATTCAAGGTACTTATTTCCCTACTATAAATATACTGGAACGCTTAATAGGAATTCAAATAGAATTTTAGAGGAGTATTAAAATTTATTTTATTATAAAATAAGTTCACTTATACATAAAAGTTTAATGTATTTCACAAGGCCATTATTACCACAAAATATCAATATTTGCATAATAAATTTGTCTTAGTAAATGTCAATCACAATAAAAATTATAGTTCAGTAAAGTTACCACTTTATCCCAGCTAAAAAATTTAACATTGTAGTTAGGGAATTTTGCATTTTGATTAGTTTTTAAATTCAAATCTGAAATATTTCTGCTAAATACCCATTTTAATCTATCTGTGCCTCACTGGTATAATAATTTTGAAGAGCGTGTACTTGTCAGATCCAAGCTCCTTTTTTGCAGAGTTATCTCACAAGGCATGAAAAAACATTGCAACTCCAGATTAAATAAGCAGCTGGTATAGCAATTCTGATTTGATCATGTTGCTTTTCTAGACAGTCTAATTGTTTTGATTTATGGTTATCACCTGTACTTCATGGATTCTTGCTTCTAGTTCTAATTAGCAGATAATTTTCAACTGCTGAAACTTTAATCGTCCTTTTGATTTCAATGAGTGCGAGAGAAGCCCTGCTGTTGTGACCTTTCCAAGGCACTTAGTTGGTCAAAAGGAAACATGCATTCTTCCAAGTGAGCATTTTCTAAAATGGGATATTTTGAGTAGCTGTTTTTGAGGAAGAAAACATGCTAACAAGGATTCACTTTGGAGTTCTCATATAACTGTTAGTTAAATCATCATAGACCTTTGTTCTGAGGATTTGGCACCAGAGATCAAAATTTTATATTTTAGTAATTGTATTCCTAAGAAGGAAAACGAACAAAAAAGGACTTATAAGTGATACATAAATCCATCAGGGTTAAAAATATTTTTTTGAAAAGTGAATGGTGATTAATATTCCAGACACAAGAAGAAATTTAGAATACTCACACTAGGATTAAATTCTTTAAAATATGCCACTGTGCTTGGAAAACACCTATGTCTTACACAAATCACTAAAAGTTATGTGCCTAGAACAGAAATTTTACACTTGGTTGTATTTCAGAGAAACAGTTAACCAAATAAATACCAGAAGCGAATGTTACTGCTAGCATGATACATGTAACCAAAATAGCAGTTTTTAAAAAATAAATTTTATTTTTCATTGAGTAAAATACTTTTCAGTCAGTTTTGCAGGTAATAAACACAAGTAGAAGACATTTTTAAAAATTCTTGGTTCTTTTGTTTGTTTGTTTGTTTGTTTGAGACAGGGTCTTGCTATATAGCTCAGGCTCGCCTTGAACTCACTATATAACCTAGGCTGGCCTCCTGCTCTTAGAGATTCTTCTGCCTCAACTTTCCAAGTACTGGGACTACTAGCACCATACATGGCTGAAAATTTTATACGTGAGTCTAGTTTCAAGATTTCAGAGTCAATTAGGCATCCATCCCCCCAGACTGGGATTTAGACTACAACCTCTATCAGGAACAACACCACACCTCACTTCTTCCCAAACCCTACTCTACCCTCCATCCCAAAGCCACCTACTGCAGTATGCGTACACTCAGGTGGCCTCCAAGTTGCTCTCTCCTTCCTACTTGATGGCCCACTGAGAGAATTTGAGCTGAGGGCCCATATGGTGACTCTAAGACTGCTCTGGTTTGTATGGCTTTTACCCTGTCTGTGTTGGGTCCAGCTGTACACTGTGCTAGGAGCTTAACATGTGTACACTCTCTCCACCTGCACAGCTGGTCCCCAGATATTATCTTTGCAATCCCAGGGCTCAGGTGAGCTCTGGCTCAGCCAGGTGGCCCCATGTAGAAGGAGCAAAGTCCTCTTTGTCATGGCTGCCTCTATTTCCTGAATCAATTCAAAGTTTCCCTTCAGGGTCATTTTGCCATTGGGAAAGAGGCAGAAATCACATGGCCTCAGACTTGGTGAATAAGGTGGATGGAGACGCACAGTACGATGTTCTTCAGGAGCCTGCCTTTCTGCCAAGTAGCTCTCAGTAGCAGCATTCCTTGGATTTTTTATCAGACCTCTTAAAGTCACTCATGAAAGAACACTTCCAGAACTGCTTCAGGAAGTGGCAAGACAGATGGGATGAGAGTGTACAAAGCAAAGGGAAATGTTTTGAGCGAGATTAGTGGCCATGTGTCTTACTATAATGCATTTTTAAAATTTAAACACTCCTCATGTACATATTCCAACAAAGTATTTGCACAAAAGGGAAAATAAAATAATGAAATGCCAAATGTGTATAACTTGCTTGATTTATATTTTTGATAAACTTTTAGCAAAAGTTAAAAAATAGAATAAAATTAGGTTATAATTATTGATTGATACTTTGAAATTGGGTCCCAAATTGGGTACTCTGGCTGCTTGTTAATCAGATTTCTTCTTTCAATCCACTCCCTTAAGTTTTCTTTATTTAATTGATGTTAGCTCCATATTTTGTTCAAATGATAATTGATAGAGGATTTTTAAAGAAAATAGATTTCACTTAGTTTTCAATGACTTACTAAAGTATTATTTTGCTAATTTGCAGCTGTAATAGTAGAGAGAAACATTAAGCATGTTGTACAAAGACATGAAATTGGGATCCCAAACCACACTGCCGTTACATATTGATATCAAACAGACTCAAACACGAAAGAACAGAGATACTCATATACATTATATTTACTTAATCACCTAAGAATTTAGTTGAGTTGCATTGTGTCACTGGGAAGCTAAGTCCTGACCCTGTGAAGAGCTGGCCATCATGAAATTCCTTGGTTCTTTGTGGTTTTGATGAAATAGTTTAGTCAAGACATATAGGTGGCCGTGCATAAGAAGAGGTAGAATTTACTGTAAAGGAGATATCGAGAGATTTATGCCTTCAAGTGAGAAGACGGGCAATGCCATGAAGGCATCTCCACTGTGTACGAGTTTGTGTATCTTTTTACACGCGTAAGAGTAAGACACGGGGTTTAGGGAACTATGTTGATTATGATGCAGTGGACCGATTTTCTTAAAGGTTACTTTGAAATTGTCAAATATCTTTGTGTTCTTTCCAGCTGGTCATTGTAGCCTCAGGGCCCTTAATAATATAAGAAATTCAGAAAAGAAGTTTATGAAAGATAAGTTCTGGAGAGGCAGGAGGTTTTCAATGAATGTTTGCTTTCCTGCTATCACTGGGCCATGGCAATCAGAAATGCTACAAATAGTGGCCCTACATCTTTGAGTGTGAGACCTAATAAGCTATTGTAACTGTATTAAATATTGAGGTCTTTGTTTTTTACTTAAATATACCTGACACAGCACGCTGCTTTAGAACCTCCTCCTTTTGTCTCTCAGGTCTGCTAATGTCTGACGACCTGCCTAACTATTTGACTTGTTGATTCATTTGTGTACATTTGACATTTAACATTCCAGTTTTCTTTTTGAGAAGTGAATTATCTGTTCATGTACACAAACATATGTATGTGTATATATGTATGTAGATTTTTCTGTCCACTAGTTATCTAGTGACTCATCCAACTATCCATCTATCAAAACTGAAGGTATTTTAACAGGCACTGATGAAACGTGTACCTCGTTAGCCTTATTTGTAAAGCACCTTCTGGGTAAAATAATTCTAAATAGAAAGTTTAAAATGTGTACCAACTGTGAAAGAAGTGGGTTTTATTGCAATAGCTGGTGTTGAGTATCCTCCTAAGGCTAAAGATACATTATTGCCTACATTAAATGGAATAGTAAAAAGCCATGCAAAGAAAGTAAGCTATTGATCTCACTGGCCATTCACACACATGCTTTATCTCCTCTTCCCTGTTACTAAAATGGCGACTTTGTCCTACGCATATTTTCCTTACCTTTACCCAAGCCTCTACTGTTTATGACTATTGTGCATTTCTTTTTTTAATAGTTAACTTTGAATCTTACCCATAGGCTCATTTTACCAGGAAATGAAACGTAAAGTAACTAGCATTTTTGCAGTGGGTTTAGGCAGACAACATTTATATCAGGATCTGATCTTGCTGGGTTCAAAGGAAATTCTATTCCCAGCATTCTAGAGACCTAAGTGTTGAACAAATGAACAAATGAATAAAAAGCTAGAGCTAAGTTCCCATTTTGAGTAGTCTCTGAAATTGAAGGCCCTAATTAGTTGGATTGGTTTGTGTAAATGTTTCCAAGTTTTCATTTCCAAAGTCCAAGCCAGTGATGATAAATCAATAAACATAAAATAGTAAAAAGTAACAAAATATACACTCTGAGATTGTCTACTTGTAGTAATCAACTTTTTAAATCAATTTTGACCAGTAAAATAAAAATAATTTCCACTCATTCCATAATGCTGAAGTAAGGGAGAAAGTGCTTTTATATATAGCATTTAGGTGCTATATAATCATTTAATAAGATGTCCCTTTGACTAAGTACTTTTAACTTTATGGAAAGTTTCTAAGCTGTTTACATTTTTCTTCCTAAGAATATTAAAAATCAGGCACTGTGTCTGCCTTTGGGGACTGCAACTGCTGTTTCCTATAGACAAGCTAAAGGTGTTTACCCCTCAGGAATTCTTGAGATACCTAGCTTAGAAGGAAAGGATTTTAAAAAAAATTTTTTTGAGCCAGTCTCACTGTGTAGTTCAGGCTGCCTTTAAACTCACTGTGGAGCCCCAGGCTGGCCTCAAACTTACGGCAATCCTCCTGCCTCAGCTTCCCAAGTGCTAGGATTACAGGCATGCACCAGCACACCTAGCAAGGCTTTCTTATGGAAGTTTCCGCCATGAAGTTTCTACTTATTCTGTCGTATAGGTAAGTGATTTCTCCCTAACATGTGAAGTTTATTTTGTATACCACATGTCTTCATTTTAGCATGGTCCATATTTTTGTGACATTTTGGTAGACAAATATCTGAAGTTTGAAAATGTATCTTTTCCCTATTTACTTGTAACACATGAATCTGATTTTGTATGGTTAATAATGTACTAAGGACAGCCATCTGACCCTTGATAAATGTAAATCAGATCATCAAATATTTGTTTAATTGAATAGAAATGTAGTTCAGAATATAGACGAGATAAACAGGTTTAAATACAGAATTTTAGGATAGAATAATTGATACATACACAGAAATCTCAAAGATAAGATGAATAACCATTGATATTGAAGGTTGGAATAAAATTGGTAGCCTATGTTATTACAAAAGAAGGAAAATTAAGGTGGACAAAATATAAAAAACAAGATTTGAAAACAAAAGTAGATAATTGCAACAGTGAAAACGAAATCAAAGAAGAAATTCATGGATATGTCCTTTGTCTAAATGAGCATTGCCGTAAAATTTACAAATGTGTATAAATTCTTCCTTAATTCCCTTATGGTGCCAGAATATTTTTGAAGAATTCCAGGTTTGTCAGCAGTGTAATTTCAATTACTAGTTCTCCCAATGAAAGTTGGGTTTCAACCTATTAATAGTGAATGTCTTTTGATTAATTCACATAAAACAAATATAAACCTTAATTATTCCTGAGAAAGGAATGAATCAGAAAATTAGAGACATTTAATAGTATCTGAAGAGTTTTAACTACTGAAATGTAAAATATAGTATTCTTGGAGAAAGATGGTTAACACTATTTGCTATCTACATGATTTTACTCTTAAACTATTTTTATTTTCTTTACATATATTTTACTCCAAGGTTAAGGTAAAATATTATCTGTTATAATAGAAGAAATTCTAATCTGAAGGTAAGTTTTAGTAGACAAACACTATACTTTACATTATTCCTTTGATTCCATCATAGGTATCTACATATTTTGATTTGGATACTATTAAGATTTTTCTTTCTTTCTTTTTTTTTTTTTTTTTTTGAGACAGTGTATCACTTTATAGCCCAGACTGGCCTCTAACTCACAGCAATCCTCCTGCCTCAGCCTCCTGAATGCTTGAATTACAGGCACATGCCACAACACCTGGATATTTTTCCTTTTAAGTTTCAAACAATCAGTAGGAGCAAGTGAATTTCACAGTACATGTTTAAAGTAGTCATATAGTTAAAAGTAAAAATCATGATATGTGAAATAGCAAATTCTTCTAAAGTATAATATTTTTATACTGCATTTTAAATGCAATAAACTTTTATTGAGCTTTCCTTTGGGGAAACTTCCAGTTTTCAATGACTGTGTGTTAATATGTGTACATATGTGTGAACTCCGTTTGCATTCTTCTAAAAAAGTGAGATATGTAAACTAAATAGCCAACCCATATATTCAACCTGGAAACACACGATGCAAAATAAGCATCGGTTTGAGGACTGCATGTGCTCCAGGCTGGAAGCTGGTATCAATTTCAAATTTTCTCTTGTAAGTTAGGAAGATTATAATCAATCTTCTTGAAAATCAAAATGCAGATGGAATCACATATTTAAAGGTATGTTTTCATATTTCCCTCAAAAACCCATCTGTAAAAGTTAAAAATTTTATGCTAACTAATGAGAGATAACAATCTGTAAGAACTCACTGTGTTCCAAGAACATATGTTTTATGATATCAACTCTCATAAGAATCTTAAGAACACTGTGAGGTATGGGCTATTCTTATTTTAGAAAGGAAGAAACTGATTCAGAAAGCTTAAGTATTGTGCTGAGGATCAATGCCTAATAAATGATGGAGAAAAGATTTGAGTGTGAGTTTTGAATCTATGATTCTAATGACTCATTTGTACCATTCTGAACACAAAGAACTTCTGAAATGGTTGAATTTTAACAGATAATCCTATTGAGGAAAAGACTAATAAAATCAGAAAAAATGGTTTAATATTTCAGTGTGTATAAAAATAATTTCTAGATTTGCCTGTTACTAAGAAAAAAATTTAATAGGCAGGATTTAAACTGTAGGTCCCTGTTCATTTGCTCAGCCTTGTCCCAAGCATTCTCACCAGCTAAAAACTACCAGTTAAAAATATTAACCACTGGACAGTGGGCCTGGGAATATAGCTCGGTGGCAGACCCTGTGCTTAGCATCAGCAAGGCCTTGGTTTCAGTTGCATAGGCAGAGATAGAGATAGAGACAGAGACAGAGACAGAGACAGAGACAGAGACAGAGAGGGAGAGAGAAGAGAGAGAAAAGAGAGAGAGAGAGACAGGGCCTGGAGTTTGGCTCAGTTGTTTAAGTGCCTGCTGGGCAGGTGCAAGGTTGTGAGTTCGAGCCCCAGTACTGAAAAAAAAAAGAAAAAAGAGAGAGAGAAGTAAATATCCTGTATTAGAAGAGGAGTCTGAGTTTAGTAGAATGATAAAGTTCAGTATATGTGAGTCCATGGAGAAAAAGGCATCAGACCTCATGATGTCTTAGAGTTAAATAGATCTGGGAAGTTAATCACAGTTGTTCAAAATGTCTCCTTGCCAAATGGGTCAAATGTCTTTTCCATTAAAATATGCCCAATATTGACAGGAGACAGAAACTGGGTGAGAAAAAGGAGTTATTTCTCTCATATTGCACTATCATGGAGATTAGCCCAGCAAGATGTGTTGAAGGTTAGATTTCTTAGAGGTTTAGTTTTGAATCATTATTTGAATGAGAGGCTGATTCTTTGAGTGATAAAAATGTTATATGGTCTTTTAAAAGATAGCATATCTAACTTGATCTATGTGTTCAGGTTGCCTTCTTATTGAAGAAGGGGTAAGTGGTCCCTTCGATATGATCCAGGGAACTAACCCTTGTTGCTTATAGGATTGTTTTGTTTTGTTTTGTTTTGTTTTGTTTGGTACCAGTGATTGTACTCACAACCTTGTGCCTGCCAGGCAGGCGCTTGAGCCACTGAGCCAAACTCCTGGTCCCAGTTTTTTCAAGCTAGGGTTGCACAACATAGTTCAGGCGGGCCTTGCTCACATTGTAGCCCAAGCTGGCTTAGAACTCACAATGCTCCTCCTACCGCAACCTCCAGTGTGCTGGAATTAAAGGCGTGCCCGCCTGGCTGTTGCTTATAGAATTATGAAAGCAGCTTCTTAGAAGTCTACATGGTCTCCTTTAAACTACAAAAGTTCTCACTGACATGTTTTGAGAATATGTTCTGTGTTTTCAAGAGCATTAAAGGTGATCCTGCTTACTTCTGCTAACAGAGTTTGCAGAAGTCATATAATTGCTATTAAAAGTAGTCTATATCTTAGAACTCAAGATAACCTAGTCTTAAGAAAGATACCTGTGTGGTTATAAATATTAATGTGTTAAAATGAATAATCATCTCTGAATTTTCTATCATTTCTCCATGGTGATTTTTATGTACATGAGATGATACATTACATAATTATATCTCACACTATTGCCTTAAAAAAACTAGGTACCTTCTTATCTTGTATTTTATGTGGTTTTTCATTTTGGATTCCTATTATCATGTTATTATTAAAACCTAAAGCTAAAATACAGCAGGCAAATAAATCTTATTATGTTGGAGTTCACAGTCTGTGTTTTTGTTTTTCTTTATTCTTTCCAAAAGTAAACCAGGAATGTTGCATATTGCATGCATTGTTGCCTAATGAATTACTCTGATTGGAAGGGGAGTCAAATATATTTTGTTTCTTTAATTTTTGTTTTTATTGTTTTTCCTGCATTATCATAAATCTTTACTGGTCTATTTCAGTAGGGGCTGTTATCTTTTCCCAAATTCCATCCTGTATCACAAACCATGTCATTCAACTAACTTCTGTGCCAATAGCCTCCCCATCTAGCAGTAAAAGAGAATCAATTTAATGCTGGATTTCTGGTAATTTTCCCCATCCTCTTTTAATTGTGTGGAATAATACTTCATTTTTAGCTTTTTGTTAACAATAGTGTGCTTAATCTGTTGAATATAATTATCTTAAAATTTTTGATATTTTATAATTTAGTTCCCCAAATGTTTCCACCAAATGATGGAGAAAAGCAAATGTTTTGAAAAAGAAATCAGGACCTTGTACTGAAGAACTCACTACATGCATTATATTTCTTTGAAGAAATATACTAGTATTTAAACTACATTTCCCTATCTTAAAAATTGCTTGCAAATTTATACTGCACCAAATACAAATATGTTGACTTTCTTATAAAATAAAGAGGTTGCTACTGCTGACTACTTATATCTCATTCACCAGTCAAAGCTTTTTCTAATAGCCTCCCCCGATACTCCCACCTCAGGTCCTGACTACATAGTCCCTAGTCTTTTGTGTTCCTGGAGCTGTTGTGGGACTGAGAAGAATAATGTAGAGTTCATAGGTAGTATTTATGATGAAGATTCCCTGGACTATGTGTTTTTGCAGAATTTCTAAAGAATTTTGAAGTATTGGGATATTTTTTGCTGGAAAGAATGGTAGGTGGCCTCCAGACAGTCCAGCTCTTGAGCTTGTTCAAAAATAATGCAAAACTTCCTGGACTTGGGTACTTCCAAAGATCAGCTCTGAACTGCGAACTTCTTTCCTCTGTTCCAATTATCCTGTGTTCATGGGAGTCACCTTTACTATATTTATATTTATACGTCCATGTATACTTTACATTCATATTTTACATCTACCCCATAAAGAATAAGACAAAGGTGCAAAAAATCCTATTTTTTCTTGTTCCTTACATAAGCCTGAATGTATCTTAAATCCAAACCCTAAATAATTAGCAATTAGTGATATAAATGTGATCATTCTCAAATGATGAAAGATAAAATAGGAATAAACATTAGAAAAGAAGAGACTATGTCATTAAAAATATAGTGAAGGAGATGTAGTATAACTACAGCATCAAAGAAACCCAGAGGGCCTTAAAAATTACTAACCCTTTTCTTCTTTCACTTTATGGCTTTGCTTCAAGCCAGTGCAGGCTTCAAGTACGGTGACATGCTAGCAACCTGACTTATAAAACAAAATTTTCATTAAGATCAGTGCCAAGTTCATGTTAAACCATCACTTTGCTTTTATCCCGGAGCTGGTGAGTTAGCGCCTCTGCAAATTATGTATTTGGCAGTTTAACGAGATTGTCAAGCTCATCAATTGTCAGAGTGCAGAGAGAGCTGGAAACAACGAGGAAGAAAGTTCAAGGTGATGTCTTTGCTAAGTCCTGGAATGCTAATAACTGGAAACAGACATAAATACAGCAGCCCCTATATAAATGTAAATGATTTTACTGCATTATTGCTTTCTTATTGTCAAGAGCTTCTACATTCTGAGTGGTATTCCTCTGCTAGTTTTTATGTGCCAATTATTTTCTGTTTGTAAGTCAACAACTGGCTAGGAAATCAACTCTCCAGTGATCACTCTTTAATTAAAGTAACTGCTAATTTCAACACTCACTTTTCTATTATTGAAATTACTTGCTGCACAGGGATAACATAGAACAGATTAATTTTTCTGATTAATTTGTCTCAAGGACATAAAAGATGTGGAAGGGAAGTAATCTCTCTCAACCTAATATGGTGTTTGCCTCTTTTCAGATAATCTGGTTTAAAAAGATATCAAAGGGAAAAAGATCACATGGAAGGCAATGGGGGCTTACACAGGCTGGATGCTGGTTTTAGACAGGGTCATTAATCAAGATCATAGCTTTATGCTTTAGTATTGATACTATTCATATTACAGGAGAGCACTATTTGCCTAGCCTGGTAGGAGACTCAACATAGACACCACAGTAAAGGAAAAAAAAAAAAAAGGAATGATAGCATTAAAGGCATTTTTATGTTTTATACTTCAAAGTAATAGTTGGTTCTGATATATAAGCAGGAAGCTGATAAGGCAAACAATTTGTTAACTAAAGAAATGGAATGCCACACCTTAATTTACACTACAAAAAGAACATTATTTTTTCTATTTAAGACCCTTGAAACATTGATGGTTTTAGCACTTTTGGTTTTTTTTTTTTTTTTTTTTTTTTTTTTTTTTTTTTTTTTTTTTTTTTTTTTTTTTTTTTTTTTTTTTTTTTTTTTTTTTTTTTTTTTTTTTTTTTTTTTTTTTTTTTTTTTTTTTTTTTTTTTTTTTTTTTTTTTTTTTTTTTTTTTTTTTTTTTGAGACAATCTCGGTATGCAGTTCAAGCTGATCTTGGGTTCACTTTGTATCCCCGGATAGGCTCAAACTTGCAATGATCCTCCTGCCTCAGCCTCCCGAGTGCTGGGATTATGGGAGTTAGCACACTATTTTTAAGACTGTATTCCAAATTCCAGAGAATGGAAAATCAGCTTTGATCAGTATTTCCATTATTTTTAGAAATATTTACTTTGCTGTCAGCATCAGTACTTTGAAATACTTTTTATGAATTTGTAAAGTTTGATTAAACAGCAGTTCTGCAGTGTGGCTGAATTTTTCTCCATTCCTCTATAGAGGTACAAATGGGAACAAAATAGTCTTGGCTTTATAAAGATTTATATGGTCAATAAATTTAAAAAAATGATCTTTTACTCCCTGATAAGAAATCTATTTTAAGTTTTTTTTGTGTGTGTGTGACACATTGTCCTTTCTATGACTTTAACATATTTTATCTATATTTTAACATTTAAATATTGTTTGTTTTAACATTTGAAACAATATTTGTGTTTTAAACATTCTTATTAAAATATTCTTACTTGATAATTGTGATAATTTTATGCCACGCATTCCACCGTTTCTCAATTTCTGAGTCACTATTTGTTTCTCAATTTCTGAACCATTATTCGTGAATAATAAATCTGAAACCCAAGCAGTTCAAGTCGGGACTCTTATTTGTTGTGACTATCATTTTGTTTAAATGGCAAAGAAATAGAAAGGTCAAAGGGGAAGGGGCCGCTCCATGAATGACTTGCAGTTGCACAAACAGCCTAGGTTCAGTGATGGTGAACCTCTTAGAGCTTTCGCTGATACAGTCTGCTGCCGCATGCGTGCCATAGGTTTGCCACCACTGCCCCAGGCTTTGAAATGTACCATGAAGAAGACATAAAATCATTCACAAACACAAAGCTAAGTCATTTTATTTTTTCATTTCAACTGTGAGATGTTAATAAGACAGTGTTTTAGAATTACCAATCTCAGTAGGTAATTAGCAACACAAAATTGATGTGTTTTCTTCAAAAGACAGTAATATGTAATACATAGTTACAAGGACACGGACATGATGGAAACTGTATATAAAGAGACATGGTAGACAACCTAATGTTAACTCTTAAAATTTTCCATAAAAAAACTTGTGACAAACTCTCATCCTTACTTAACTGATAATAATATTGGGGCTCAAAATTAAATAACCCTCCAGAACCATATCTATAATACTGGTAAGTCCAGAACCTAGCCATGCTCTTATCTCCCATATTCAAACTGTTTAATCAATCACTGGGAAATTTCTATGGTGTATCTATCACAAAGTCGTGGAGAAAAAATATCTCTATGTACAGTTTACAACAAAAGAACCAATATGTTTATTCCTATGGTTTACATAAAACGTAAAATATTTAACTGTTGTTGAATTTATCATTTTGGGAACTAAATAAAATATTGTTTCTTTCTATTGGCAACATGCCAAATAATTGTGTAATAAATTGTTACATCTAGAAGTACTAGCAAGAATTCTAAAAGCTTTTGAAAATAAATTTGGTTCCCTTAATTTCTGAGTTCGGTGCAGAAATAATACCAAAATGAACCTTAAAGTTTATTTTCTAGTTTTCTCAAGCAATACATCTAGATATGAATTAGATTCTTCAGAGTCAAAGCTTTGCATCATGCCAAATCAGAAAAAAAATGTGTATTTTTCTAGACTACAAATGCTAAACTTTTTCTATCATTTCAAATAGAAAAATAAAAGTGATTGTGATGAAAAATTACTTGGACAGGATTGCTGGAAGTAACATATCTCCGTAAGGTTTAGAAACTATTATGAGATATACAACTGTTAAGTATAAGTGAATCTTAGTGTTAGGCTAAACCGAGGCGCAACTGAGACCATTCAGGCAGGCAAAATTGAAGCAATGTGTGAGGACTTTATTGCCCACCTGGTGCGGTCAGACCAAAGGGTAAAATACCGTTGGCACTGAGCAAGGAGTAAGGGTATGTTTGTATAGGGGAGTTAAGGTAGGGGAGGGAGGTATTGCTGTGAGGGTTGCAAAATTTGGGGTGGCTGAGTAGGGGTCCAAGGCTAGGTGATAGACAGGGTTGGGTACAGGTGGTGCTGGCAGGCACAGCGTGTCTCTAGTGGTTTTTTGTGGAACCAGCTCTTTGCAGGTTGAGCTATGTAGGGGCAGCTGAGGGTTTCCTGTTGAATGCCATGCCCCTCTAGTTGCAAATAACAGATCTGTTTGGGGGAGTTTTTGTTTTTCTCCTAGTTGGGTGGAGCTCTAGTCCAGAGGCTTGACACTTAGGAGTATTCATTGTCTTGCTGCTATCATATTTATCTTGAGAAAATTTGGAAGGGAAATATTATTTTAAAAATACTTCTCAACAGGGATAAACAGATCATTTTACCTTCAAACACAAGAGATATCCTTTTGACAGTTTTGCATATATTAGATCAATTTTGCTATTTGCAGTAGAAAATTATTTTACCCTTGTGTGCTGTTATTTATTCTAAAAATTATTGACAGACTCTCCTGACTTATAGAAAGATTGGCAGAAATAAATGTTTCTTACACTTTCCTTTGATTTTTACTCAAAACATCTTTGAGTCACTGAAGTATAATTAAGTTGACAAGTCAGGTCATCATAATTTTGGTTATTTTACTTTTCTTCCCTTTCAGTATTTAAATTGTACTTTGTTAATCATGCCAGGTAGCAGAATTGTGTAAGAGACACAGCTAGGTTGATCTCATTTATGTGTATGTGTTGAGTGCCTACTTTGTACATGTTTCCAAAGTTAGAATTTTCTAATGAGGTCTATGATGTTGTTTAAAGCATTTCTTTGTAAATTTTTAGCCTAAGCATAAAGGACTAACATATCTTACCATGAGTTTCCAGCAATATTAATTCATGGATGCTATACACTTTCATCAAGTGGCACGTAGTTCCTGGTTTACTCTTTCTGTGTGAGAGTGTGTGTGTGTGTGTATGTGTGTGTGGGGTACCGGGGATGGAACCCAGGGACTCAGAACCACCTACCTCTGTCCCCAGTCCTTTTGGCTTTTAAGACAGTCTTAATAAGTTTTTGTAGTGGGACTTGCTGTGCCAGTCTTCAGAGTCATAGTTTTTAAAGTCATGTTTTTTAAATCTTTGTTTCTCCTTCAGATAGTTTTGATGAATTTATTATATATTCAGAAACTTTGGTAATCTTCTATGTAGAGCACAAGACTGTAGAGTAGCAGACTCCTAGATCAATAACTATCATCTTTTGTGGATAAAAGTGTGTGTTTGTTCCTGAGTGTGTGTATGTGTGTGTATATGTACGTGTGTGCACATGTTCATACATGTTATGTTAATTAAGGAGAGAGAATGAGATCTCTTTGTTGTATATTAGAGATTTTTATATTTTTTCCTTTCATCTATCACTTTTCTTCTTTGATTTCTTTTCCTTTTCATGATCTAATTACTCAAGTGTAGCTCTCTCTTCTGGTATTTTGAGTTCTCAGTACTTTGAAGGCTGTATTACACACAGTTTTGAGATTTGAATACTAAATTACACACATTTGTAATAGTCTTCTAGCATTACTACTCTGATCTGCTGAAAACTTTTGTTTAACAATTTTCATTGTTTAGTATTTTCAAACAGGTGAACTTCATTTTCTGGCATTGGTTTTAAATTAATTTTTAACCTGTTTCTTGATCTCCTCCTGCCTGCCAGTGGTAAAACCTCACAGCAAAAGTGTGAAAGGTTGCCAGTGGAATTATAGCATGCGTTTTCTTCCCTTTATACCTACAGTTGTGTAGCTGTGGACTCTTTGTCATCTACTTCTGCAGATAATCTTTAACTTTTGGAGTTTTTTCCCCCCATTTTTGGTTTCTGCTCTGGTTTTTGGAGGACATATGGGGAAAAGTAACAAGAAGCAGCCGTTTTTTCCCGAAAACTGTGCCACTTGCAGGGTTTTACCCACAGTGATGATGTTTACTGGAAGCTTCACTTTCTTGATTTATCTGATAGATATATAAAAGATTCATCTTTATTTTTCAGTTCTTTTTGAGAAACCATAAAAATAATGGCTTGAATTACATAAAATGTTTTGAGAGTATGGTTTGCTTTTTATAATCTTATCTCTTTATGTAGTGAATAAAATCTATAGACTTTAATGATAAAGAACCTTGCAGTGGTTGACAGATTTGTTCATTTCATCTTATTGTAAGATGCCGTTGAGTTTAATAAATTTTATTTATATTTTTCATCAATGATCATGAATAAAATTGAGTGCAATTGTTTTCTCTCTTGTTGTTCTTGTCCTCATATTAAGGTTAGATCAATTCCACAGAATGTATTAAAAAGCTGTCTCTAAATCATCTAGGAGAGGGCCGGGGATTTAGCTCAGCAGCACAAGTGCCTTCCTGGCAAGTGCAAGGTCTTGGGTTTGATCCCTGGTACAAAAAAAAAAAAAAAAAAAAAAAAAAAAATCTAGGAGAATCTGTAGATGGTTATGGAGCCAATGTAAGCTTATTTGTTTTCCTATCTGGATCATTTTCCTTACAGTAAAATGCAGATTTTTCCATTTCCTCTTGAGATAAAAGTTATATTGCTTTTTTGCTTCATCTTATTTACAAATTTGGGGATTCATTTTTGTAGTCACTTTTGCTTTCATTTTACTTTATGTTAGATTTGCATTTGTGTCCTTTAAAAATTCACTACTGTTGGACATTTCTATATTCCTTTTTGAAACCTTTCAATCATGTTTTGGAATTATATATTATATCATATTTTTTAAACAATCAGATTTTTATTGTTTTTTATCTTCTTTGTGTAATTATCTTTATATATATTTCTTTAGAGTTGTTCTAATGTTCTTTTATCACATTCCTGGACTTATATATGAAATCATTCATTTTCAGCCACTTCACATTGTTATTACAAGAATTTAAGACTATGCATTACTCTGGAAGTTCTACTTGGCATGCATGTTACAGATTGGTATGCATTACATTTGTAGATCAAATAAGTAAAAGTATTTTTAAATAATTTAAGGACCTATGTGATACTTAAAGTAGTTTTGAAAGGTAGAGGATATACAGATTGCTTATCTTTGATAACTGACATTTAATTCCACGAGAGCTTGGTTGTCCAAAAAACCTTAAGTTTTAGACTTGTTTTAGGAACAAGAATGTGGCTAATTTTAATGGGTGTTGAACATGGTCTTAACAGGCAAAGATTATATTCTTTCTTTTGTGTATACAGGATTTACATACTTCATGTATTCAATAATCAGCGTTATCATTTCATTTCACATTTCTATTTTTTAACCATTTTTGTGTTTTTAAACAACCAATTGTTGAGAGAGACATATTCCTATTTGTCACTGTCCTGGTGGTTTGGTAATCTACCTCCCCTTCTCCTAGCAGCTGCCAGTGATGCAAGCATGCTCTTCCTCTGCCTGCGTTAAAATGGCTTTATTTGCTGTATACTCATTTATAATTGTTGTATTTTCCTGGGGAATTGACTATTGTCTTATATTACCTGATGGCTCTTAAATTTTTAATGTTGAAGTTGATTTTTGTCATTTATATACTTAATGTAAAAATTGGCTGCAAAGACATATATATACATATATATACATATATATATGATTTTCAAAACTCTTATCCAGAATATTTCAATCTGTACATTATAAAAATCTATACATACATTATGTATAGATTATAAAAATCTATACATACATTATGTATAGATTATAAAAATCTATACATACATTATGTATAGATTATAAAAATCTATACATACATTATATTATATTAAATCTATACATACGTTATATTTATATATATAAAATCTATACATACATACAAAATCTATACATACATAGTATTTAAATCTATACATACATTATAAAATTTGTTTAATATATGATCCATTCTTCTGAACAATGTACTATACACATATATATATACATATATATTAAATGTTCAATTTTTTAACCTCCCCAATTTGATATATTATTTTACATAATTTATTTAAAATTTCATATTTGTTAACTTACTAGCTTAGTAGTTATGCATGTAGCTCAGGCAAACTTTTTAGTATTATTTTTTTCCTTTCTCTTTAAACTGTTACCACAGCAAAATCTGAGAGAGTAAATTCTCCTCATAATTGTCTGTAAATACCATTTTATAACTTCCTGAAAGAAAATTTTTAAAGCCACCTATTCTATCTGTGATTGTTTGCCCTCAGCAACTCTGGTTTTGTTGATTTTAATTCATCTATATTAAACACAGTTTTATGCTATGTTTATTCTTATTTCAACAAAAATTAATTTGTTAATTATTACTTTAATGTAATAACAACAAATAAAAAATTTAGATCTTTGTCTTTCCCCCCTCTTTCTATCTTACCATATGTTAAAAGTTAAAACAAAATGAAAAGACAAAATATTTATAAGTCTAGAATATTTATAAAGTGGTGAATGAACTAATAATTATACATTTGATAATGTCATTAGGTTACAAGTGTATCTTTATGGATGTATGACTATATTTGTTGTCATTTATATACTTAATATCAAAATTGGCTGCAAAGACATTTATGTTTATATATATATATATATATATATATATATATATATGATTTTCAAAACTCTTATCCAAAATATTGCTTCTGTTTCAATATTTTGTATGGACTATTTTGAATTATTAAAATTCTAAGAGAAAGTACTAAAGAGTTATTGAAATTGTCTAATTTTTACAAAATTCTAAGTTTTGACTTATAGCTATGCAACAAACATGTAAATTTCTAGATTTTTAGCTGTTTAGCTAAAGCACAATTTAAAGATAATTTAGTATCTGTAGTATTGTATCAAGCTTAAAAATTCTTTATTTTTCAGTACCTCAAATATGTATCTGTAAGAATCAAGTTTCATAATTTGCTTAAATTGTACCTTTAAAATTATCTTAATTGATTGCTTCTAAAGCACAAATGACTTTAAAATCGCTATTTAATGCATCAAATTTCTTTTTGGTTTTTTTTTTTGTTTTGTTTTGTTTTGTTTTTTGCGGCACCGGGGATTGAACTCACAACCTCGCGCTTGCCAGGGCAGGCACTTAAGGCACTGAGCCAAACTCCCAGCCCTGATTTTTTGAGGCAGGGTCACACTAGGTAGCTCAGGCCGGCCTTACGCTAGCGTTGTAGCCCAAGCCGGCCTCGAACTCACAAAGCTCCGCCTACCTCAGCCTCCCGAGTGCTGGGATTAAAGGCATGCGCCACCACGCCCGGCTTCTTTTTGGTTTTCTTATTTTGATATCAATTCCCTAGTGACAGAAACATAAGATTACCGATTTTTGATTTAAAACTCACTCCATGTCAGTGAAAAGCATTGTGTACTCTCACTCTTACCAACAGAATCTTTGAGCATCACTTTCCAGTTTGTCTCAGCAACTATGAAATGTGTTGCCTTTGTAGAAAAAGAGAAACAGAATGAATCTGCTGTTAATTCATTGTGTTACTGTTCTTTTCATTGCTGCAGATAGGTAAGTTGATTTAAAAGAAATACACGAGTTAAAATGTCATTGAGGATTCAAGTTGAACGTGATCCCTAAAGAATTGTCTCACAGAATGAATTCTTTTTAACATTGGAAGTGGAAGTTGCAGGAAAAAAAAATTAAGCCATTTTATAGGAGCTATTATTTACATCGGTCTCTTGAATTTTTAAAAAGTGAAATCAATCAAAAATGAAGAGAAAATCAGTTTGCTAAACTTTTTAAGAGTTTTAAAAAATAATGCTTAGAAGTAAACAAACACCTCTAGAGTGTTAACAAATGCCAGGGGCAAGTTAACGGTAATTAGTACAACTGATTTCTCTTTATGCTGAGTGAACAAATCTATTATGACCAATGAAGATAAGTTAGTTTATAATTTCATTGGGAAAAAAAGGCCAATCAAAACTTAATTAGATCTATTTAGAAGAAAAAAGATAAACAAAGTGCTCAAAAGGCAATGTAATTAGGAAGGCATTTAAGGATTAATACAATATACTCTAATATTGTATGTCTCAGGGTAACCAAATCAGACCTAATTTAGACTTTAAAGACTGCAATTAGCAAAAATTTCCACTAATAAGCAAAATCTTTTGAAATTTATATTTCTGGAAAGAGAATGTGAAGTCTTGCTGAAGACCATTCAGGAACTAAATTGTCGGGTCCAGATGGTTATTCAATAGTTTTACATAAGGAAAAAATGACACTAGAATACAATTCATTTTATCAGCTGTGCATATAATCAGTTCTTGTTATAAGGGTTTTTGCTTTTCATAAATGGGACCTGAGAGTTTATTATTGTTTAGAAGATATATGGGGATCACACTGTTTTAGCTTTGACAAAAGCTATCTTCACTTGAGTTTGAGGGGACCCAATGATTCTGTTTTAGCTACTTTTCTCTCCTTGCTGAGACAAAATATCTGATGCACAAAATTAGGGAAGGAAAGGTTTATTTAGCTTACAGTCTATGGAGGTTTCAGTCCATACTCAGCTGGAACCAAGGCAGTTGGTGGGGCTAAGGGGCAGCTATTCATGGAGGCTACAAGCACAAGCATGAACAGGGTAAATTGTATATTTTATACCAGCTATCTGCCCCTGGGTGGATGCAGCACTCACACTGCCAGTCCCAGCACTGGACAATGAACCAATCACAAATGCTAGACTCAGCTGCCCACCCCCATGACTGCCTGAGGCTTTGGGGGAACATTTAAACAAACTACAACAGACTCTAACTCTTACTTTGAGCTTAAATAATGGATATTATTCTGCAGATTTTCACAAGAATCTGATTTCATAGAGGGTTGTTTCAATAATATATGTAGGCCTTAAATTCTTATTTAGAAATAGAAACAATTATCCTATTGCTAAATGTTTTTTTTTTTATGTTTTGCAAATTGGGACCCTCACTTCCAAGGTTACTTGTGGTGTGGTTACTCAGGATGCTTTAGAAAATGTAAGTTACTACTTTCTCCTGCAACCCTATAGTCTCTGAAAAAATATTTCTGGATGACAAGCTAGAAATCTACTTTTTGATATACAGGACAGCAGATTCAGGGGCCTCCTAATGCCTTAAGACAAGCTCTGTAAGCATTTATCAGTCATTCCAAATTGGGTGATTATCTAGCTTTCCAGTGATTCAGACTTCCATATCACTGTTGGACTGCCTTTGGATTATTAATTAAATTCACTGAATTATAAATGAATTCACTTTTATGGATAGAGCTAGTGTCTAACTAATAGAGCATAATACAAATAATTAGAATAATAATCCTTCACTTTATGATACTGCTGCATAATTTATGAAATGCATGGATATAACCAGGTTGCACAGCAGGAGTTGAGTTGTGGGCAGCAAGCCAAACTTCCTCTGTAATTACAGCTGCTGCCCAACACTGGAATTCCTGCATGAGTTCCACCTCCTGTCAGCTCACAGTGGCATTAGATTCTCATAGGAGAATGAACCCCACTGTGAACTGCACATATGAGGGACTTAGCTTACATGTTCCTTTGAATCATCTTGTTATCACACCCACTTCTTTTTTTTCCTCAATACTTTTTTTATTTTAGAGGAAAAAAAATTCCAAAACACAATAATTAGAGGGTAGCAATGGGTAACAATGGCTAATATAATGTATATTGTTATCTTTAAATTAGTTACTCAGAGTACAAGATATCTGCATGTAATCGTCACTATCCCCACTTGTTTATCTGAGGAAAAATTGTCTTTCATAAATCCAGTCCCTGGTGCCAAACATGGTAGGGACTTCTATCCTAATTCATGGTGTTCAGGGCAACCAGCAACACACAGAAAAGCTTTCTGCTGGCTGTGGTCATGGTAATCATACCACCATCAGTACTTCTTAAGGTATTGCTAAGTGCTGTAAGAAAAAGGAAAACAGCTAATTGGAAAGCGAGGATGAGAGGGCCTTTTGACAAGCGTAAGGATCTTGGAAGTTTGGAGGAAAGAATAGAATTTGAACAAGACATGGAAATTTGGGGGGCTTTTATATAGGTGGAAATAGTTGAAGGTAGCACAAAGTACAAGAAAAAGAATGAGACTGAGGATTTAGCTCAGTGGCTTAAGTGTCTGTCTAGCAGGTGCGAGGTTGTGAGTTCAATCCCTGGTACCAAATATAAATAAATAAAAGAGCATCAGAAGACAGTATGGAAGCTAGAGGAGTTGACTTGGGGTTTATCATTAATGTTCAAGAAGGCTCATAGAAAAAGTAGTAAAGAAGAATGTAAAGGAATCCGTTTGCGAAGTAATTTTAAACCTCAAGGTTAAGAAGTTGTTATTCTTTTTGGTTGCATTCTTTGGGTAACCAGGAGATACTTTTACAGAAAAGTGATGGGTTTAGTCCACTTTTTTATATTTTCAAAACATCGTTTAGTAGTTGCAATGCCCTATGTTAGGGTCTTTTATAAATGATTCATCTGCATTACATGTATCCATAGGAAGGAAGGGGCATAATTAAGAGGCAAAAAGGTAAAAGAGGAATGTTACCATAGTCCTAAAAATCTCCTCATAGATTGTTATAATATTAATCAGCTTAGCATTACAGTAATCATGTGTGGGATTACATTGAAGTTAAATGAAAACCCAGATGCAGAAATGAGGGACTACTACATAATGTAGGTAAAAGAAAATAAAGGGCTTAGCTAAAACAGTAAAGCGAAACAGAAGACAAAAATAAATCATACAAGATCAATGGCTTCAAATACACAGGTTATTATTAATTGTAATATGTTTTCAGGTTTTGTTGTTATTTTTATAGAATTGAGCAATGTTTAACTTTTAATATAAAAGTAAAATGTCTCATGAGCTCTCCCCAGATAGAGAAAACTTCTGAGAGTTCAATGTTCTCACTAGAATATCAATGTGAGATATACTATTCAAGTTACACAACTTATTCAAGTTACACAAATGAGACCATAATACTTACTGTTTTTTATTGAAACTTTTCTCCACTCAACAGTATGTGGTAGCCATCTTCATTTGTCAATAAACATGTATCATTTTTCGAGTGAGTGCAGAATATTTCATTTATAAATGTTTTTTAATTAACCATTCTCTTGGCAATAAACATTTGATTACTTTCTGACTTATCATGTTATTAAAAAATCTATTCTTATACATTTTTAGTATAAATGTAAACATGAAAGATGAAATTTTGAGGACCCAAGAGAGCATACATTTGACATGTAGATAAATATTAAGAACCTGTATTCCAGATAACTTACACCAACATGTTGAGGACATTTTACTTTTTAAATAGCCAATCCATGATTATTTCAAACCTGAGAATATAAATCACTTTGTCCTTTAATAATGTATCCATTTTTTTCTTTCTAGACTTTATATTCATTGTTTGGTTTTTCAAACAAGTTAAACAAGAAAACTTTAGAAATACCATATGTCATTTTAATCAAATGCCCAGTAATCTGCTACCTGGGATTTTGCTAACTTTTTTAGGTTTACCTCAGTACAGTGTGTGAGAACTGAGATTTTGCTAACTTTTTTAGGTTTACCTCAGTACAGTGTGTGAGAACTGTTTCTTTAAAATATCAACCTCCTTTTGAAGTCTTCCCTTCTACCTTGATATTATTAACATGAACATGGAAAAGAAAAATAAAAATAGATTCAAACGGAGGTATTCTGAGTGTCATACACGTGAAAGGTAGAGATGTAGTTGGAAAAAAATGGGCCATGATGTTCCACAGGCTGTGGTCTGGATTCCTTTAGCACCATCCTTGGGGAGATTCTGAGTATGGACGTTATACCTCACCTAATGTCAGTTTCCTCAGCTAAACCATTACCTCCCAAGCATCAAAAATCCAGAAAACTACATCATGATAAAAAGTCAATGAATGTTAGTTTTTTTCTTCTATGTTCTATCACAGAAAACACTTTATATTTGTTTTAATATTAAAAGAAAAAATATCCATTTTGTCCATCCTCAAAAAAATGTTCTACACCAAAACAATATTCTTAAACATATTTTAAGCATATACAATTCAACAAATAACAGAAATATTAATAAAATTGTATGGTTATGCCTTATTTTCTAAGTCTATCAAGTAACCCATTCTAAAACTTTTTCCCATTACATTTTTTTTTAGGTTTTAATGTATGACATTCTTTATTTACAACTTTATTGGCAAAAAAGAATAGGGAAAACACGAGGCACTGCAGTTGATCCTGTTTGCTTCATGTTCCATTTTAAATGTCCATCGAATTGTCCAAAGATATACAATACTGTATCTGCATGTTATGGTTTATGTTTCTGTGTCCCCACAGAGTCTCATGTAATCATGGCATTGACAAGGCTGAGTCTAACTTCCTTGATTGGTTTGTTGTCTGGTGCTGGGATTGGTGGTGTGAATGCAGCACCTGCCCAGGGGTGGAGCCAACATACAGAGTAAGGGCAAGAAGAAGGCACATCTGTCTCTCTTGCTAGTTCACCCCTTGCTGTTTTGCAGCCACCATGAATGGCTGCCCACACTGCCATCCCATGCTGCCTTGGAGTCACCTAAGTATGGACTGAAACCTCCAAGAATTGTAAGAAATAAACCTTTCTTCCCTAATTTTGAGCATCAGGTGTTTTGTGTCAGCAATGAGAAAAAGTCTCTAAGACACAATTTGGTAACAGTGAAGTGGGGTCATTGCAGTCACTACTGCTGACCATGCAGTTCAAGAACTTTTGGAAATGGCTTGTGGGAAGAGTTTGGAAAAATTTGGAGATGTCACCTGAAAGAGTGGCACTGGAACAGTTTAGGCTGTTCCATATGGGAGATTCTGGTCAGAGCTCTGAAGAACAGAAGGCTGATAAAAAGCCTGCCAGTAAAGACTAGGCTCAGGAGGTTTCTGTTGGGAAGAAGGACTTCACTGTTTGTGGACTCCACACATTGTGTGTTACAGCTTGGCAGAAAGTTTATCTTCATTTTGTGGATGCCCAGAGACTTTGCCCTAGACTGAGATTAAGGGTGAGGGACTGATTAATCTGGCAAAGGAAATTTCAAGGCAGTCGAATGTTGAGGCAGTGGCATGGCTATTGTTGGGGGCTTTTAGTCAGATTTATGTTGCAAATCAAGAAAAAAGAGCCCAACAGGATGATTTAAAACGTTGTGAGTTTGGCCAAGAAGCTGTGGACTGTAAAGATACAGCTGAGACCTTGATTGCTGAGAAGAAACAAAGAAATAAAAGAGATGGCCTGGGGGACATCCCAGGAAGCAGGGGGCCTCCACATTTGCAGCCTCAAGTCAGCAAAAGTGAAAGAGTTTGCTTGGAGGAAAAAGCCACAGGGTGCCACGTCCCAGAGTGGCAACAGAGGCAAAATTAGGGTCCAAAATGGTGGCGGCCACCCCAGATTCCAGAATGGCATTGGCATAGAGAAGCTTTTTATCACAATCAGGTTCAGAGAGCTGAGCGATCTAGGGACTCAACCCCTACAGCCAAGAAAGAGGAAAGCCTGTCTACTGCTCCAGCTGGCAGTGGACCATGGCAGCATCCATGCAGCAATGGTTTTAATTGCAAGGAAAATGCACAAGTTCTGAGGTTAAGACAACTTCCACCTCAATTTCAGAGGGCCTGGGAGGCCAGAAAGTGTGCCCCTGTGAGGGCAATATGTAAAAATGTAAGGGTGAAGCTAAGGGTATATTGGAAAACCCAGAAGTTTGGACAAGTCAAGAACATGGATCATCTAAGGAAAGCTGCAAGAATTGAGCAGAAAGCGCCTAACAGAGAAACTATGGGAGTTAAAACCCCTGAAAGTGCTGGAAGTGAAGTCACACAAGTCTTTTGGAGCTCACAAGCACATTGTTTCAGATGCTGAGCATGGAACTTCAGAACTTAATGTTCACCTTGCTGGATTTTGGACTTGCTTGGGTTCCA
The DNA here is from genome assembly GCA_004363535.1 of Dasyprocta punctata. Classification (NCBI taxonomy): domain Eukaryota; kingdom Metazoa; phylum Chordata; class Mammalia; order Rodentia; family Dasyproctidae; genus Dasyprocta; species Dasyprocta punctata. Next base: position 49,354 of record RJWM01010162.1, read on the forward strand.
ATGCTTTGTATTTCTCTGTGTGTAACTTTCAAAATGATAATGTTTATTTTGTGCCTTTCCATTTTGGAAATGTTTAACTTGTTTTCATTTGTACAGAAAGTTATGGTTAAGAGTTTGCCATAGGTCTCAGAGGAGATTTGGGACTTGGACTTTTCAGCAATGCTGAAACTGTTAGGACTGTGACAACTCTTGGAAATGGCCTAAATGTCTTTTGTATAAAGGATACACATGAGTCCTTAGGGGACCATGGGTGGAATGTTATGGTTTATGTTCCTGCAGACCTGCCAAGTCTCATGTAATCGTGGCATGGATGTGACTGAGTCTAGCACTCATAATTGAATTGTTGTCTGGCACTGGGACTGGTGGTGTGAGTGTGGCACCCGTCCAATGGTGGAGCCAACCTACTATGTAAAGGTGGGAAGAAGGTGTGTCTTCCCTCTCCCTTGCTGGTTCACCCCTTGCTGTTTTGAGGCTGCCATGAATGCCTGCCTCCCTGCTATGCCATGTTGCTTTGGAGCCAGCTGAGTATGAACTGAAACCTCCAAGAACTGTAAGAAATAAACCTTTCCTTCCCTAATTTTGGGCGTCAGGTGTTTTGTCTCAGCAATGAGAAAGAAGTAACTAAGACACTGCATGTGCAGTTTCCTTTATAACGTACAGTGCTCACATTCTAGACAGTCTTTAAACCATATAAATACAAGGGAAAGGAAATCACTCTTTGAAAACTGCATCAAATTAAGGGTCTTTTAAGTGTAAGTTTATGCTGTTAATATTAACACATGCCCAGTGAAAACCAAAAGCTGGAAAAACAGTTATACTTCCTACATGGGCAGACAGTTAAAACAATCATTTTCTGCGATGACCTTTATATTTCAATTTCTCATGAATTACTATGAACTTACTATGAGATGTAGCCAAAGTCAGAAGAGAACAGGCACAGAGAATATTCCTTTTTTTGAAGGAGAGCCAAACCCTCCAGAATCAGCATAGGAAATGAACATCCTGTTGATTCTAGATGAAAAAAAAAATGAATGTAGTCAATGTCAACTCCTGCTGAGCTGACTTAATTTTTCCCTTGACTTGCTTGGTGTCATTCTTCTTAATCGAGTGTATTTAATTCTTGTTCTAACTCATCTAGATCTTCCCCAGTAAAAAGATTTTCATCAACAGGAACAGCTCCAATGGCTCCATTTTCTGGTCTACTCACTTCATTGTCCTCTTGCAAGTCACTGCATTCACCATTTTCAGTCCGATCTCCAGAAGCTTCACTTAGTTTGTTTTAGTTTTTATCTGAAGCCTATGTGCATCTTTAGAGACTGGCTACAGTAATGCCTGTCTCATCTACATCTCTTGGGATGTACAGGTGTAAGCCTGTCATTTTCGCTCATGGAATCATCAACCTCATCAACACCTGTTCCCTGAGGGTAGTGTGTATCATCGGCTTCCTCCTCATCATCATTTACCAGTTCAGGTCAGAACTCAAACACCTCTCCGACTACTGATCACCAGTGCCTTTCCCACTTTGAAGTCAGCTTTCCTTCTTTCCATATCTTGTTCAAGTTTATCAGTTCTTTCTTGTCTTTTCCTTTTCTTCCACACAAGAAAAGATTCTAGAGTGATTTTGGTAACATTTGGACTTAGAGCAGGATGCTCTGTTTCAATGAGATCTTCTAATGAAATTTCATCTTCTCTCTCTTCTTTCTTTTTATCTATTTTCAACACAAATCCAGGAGGAAGTGCATGATGATACATACAATTATCACCCTCTCCAGGGCACACCCACAACCAGCCATACTTGTTGCTTTCAGTAGCTTCAAGGAAATGCTTGCAGACGATTTGAGTCTTGTTTTTTTCTGTTCCACCTCACTGTGCTTCTTGCTCACTTCTTTGAGCTTTCTCTCATCCCAATTATCCGTTGTATCCTTTTCAAGTTCTTCATCTCTTGCATCAATGTAAACACTTTGATGCAAGAGATGTTTTTCACATTTTCTCTCCAAAGTCAGGTCATGGGAAAACTTACACTTACCACCTTTAGTACACTGCCCCTGCTTGAAGAAGGCACAGACCAAAGACTTGGGGTCTGCACCTTTACTTATCTTTTTCAGCAGCGACAACAGGTTTAAAGGTTTTAGCTCCTGCAATTCTTTCTTCTTGTCATCTTTCTTCAATTTCTTTTCAGCTTCACTTTGTGCTACCTGATGTGGATTTTGTTTACCAAATTTAACTTGATGAGTGACAGCCTTGATAAACTTCTGTTGCTTTGCTCCTTTCTTATTCTTTAGACAGATAGTTTTGTCCTCAGTAATCTTCTCCTTCTTTTTCTGCTCTACCTTTATGCTGCCCCCAGTGTGAGCCTGTTTCTTGGGGGGCATTGTGGTGAGAGGTGGCACCAGGCAGACTTGAGGACAGATGGATGCTGTGAGGGAATTTGACACCTCAACAGGAGGATCCCCATTACTTTTTTTATTCAGTTTAAATAGAACATTACCTTTTATAGCTGGTACTTTCTGATTACTTTCTTCTATTCCTGTCCCAAATCTCTCTCACACACACATACACACATACACACATTGACATACATACATACTTTTTCTGTTTGCCATTATGCTTACAATAAATATATACACGTGGAAAGAAGATTGACATTGTTTCATTACTTGTTCTTGTATTAGAATATGAAGGCTGATAATCACACACAAAAAATTAATTAACAGCAATAAATTCAATTTGAAAACACAATGTTTCATGCTAAGAACTGATGTGATGGGGAAATTTTTGTGCTTACATAGTTCTAATATGCTGCGGTTTCAGGAAGCTAAAGGTCACTCATTTAGAAGAGATTTCTGGAATAGGTTTCTCATTAATATACAACAAAGGTAGAAAGTACTTGTTCACTGATTTTTAATCAGTTTATGACATGGACTGCAAGCCTCCTTCAAAAGGAGATTCTGCTTGACTAATACTACATTAGCAGTAATCCAGTGATCTGCCCATGCATTAAGAATACAATTTATTCTTCTACTGATCAGTTCTTTTCCTAGTAAAACAAATTGTCTAACTTTTGATGAAACTGTCTAACAGAAGGCCTTTGTGGATGAAATTGACAAACCTTACAGGATTCAGTTTAGTTTGAATGCTTAAATTAGAAATTGTAGTATTAGGATTAAAATGGGAAAAAAAGCTGATCTAATTGCATGTTCAAGTAGATATGTCAACTCTGGTTTCTTAAGGGCATTGAATTCTAGTGTAGTTCATAAATGTTTTCACTATATGAGAAAAAGAATGATTCTTAACAAAGACAGAAGCAGTATTTGGGGTAGATCCTCCTCACTCTATTATTTTAGAAACATATTTATATATTTTATTTTTGACAAAGCATTATACTTAGTAGCAATGAAATTTACAAATTGTTGTCACTACCAATACTCCAGACAGACCTCAAACTCACTATGTAGCGCAGGATAGCTTAAAACTTGTGGAGATCCTCCTGCCTCAGCTTCCAGAGTGCTGAGATTACAGGCATGCACCACCATGCCTGGCACTACCAATGATATTACTGAATTTATAAATGATTAGGACTGACACCTGCTTTTAAAAATTTAATTGTAATTTTGCTTGTAAACACAAGCAAAGCAAGTAATCTTACAAATGAGTCTCAGTTTTTCTTGATTTTTGAAGTATAACTTGCTTTTCCTTACAAATGTATGCTTGTGCTATACAATAAACAGCATAGTTAAAATATATAAGTAAATGTAATATGTAATAAATAGTATATTTAAAATATAATTCATATATTCGTTAACATAATCTAAAGTAGCTTCTGTGACAGCTCTTTTTTTACTGCAATACATGATATAGTTTTTGTAAATGATGAATTTCTGTGTGAAACAATAGCTGCTATTTACCTTAAAAGTTACACCCAAATTTCACACTTGTACACTAGTAACAAAACAACTTTTTATGTGAAACTTTGCATTTTGAAATAAAAGATATGAATACAGTCTTATAAGTTTAATATGAGCAATTAGAAGAAAATAGTTCATATATTTATATATATGTACACACATCTTTTAGACACAGCTGTGGGAAGCAGTCTTCATGTAACTTTTACCAATAATAAAGATTAACTCAAATATTTGTGTATTGTGTGACCACTTGAAATGAAAGATGGAGAGTGAAAGATTTCAATTACAACAAGGTTTTGAGTTGAGTGAAAAGATTGATGGCAACATCATTTAATATGGGAAAAAATGGTGAATTTGGTAGGATTATGATTACAATTTTGTTCTGTTTAAGTCTGAGCTGTCTATGAGAAGGCAAAGGGGTTATGTGAGTAACTGTTTCTACCAGATTGAGTTGAATTTCTATCTTTCTAGGACCATATTCATTTTGAAAACATTTGACATTATATATTTCTTTATTATATATTACTATGAAATTTCCTGATGTATTTAATAACTTCATATTACTATATAGATAGGTCGCATTTTATGTTTACATATTATTTAATAAAATCATCCTGCTTAAAAATAAGTTTTTTCTTTCTCTGAATACTGCAGAGATAGAAAGAGACAGGTAGACTAATGTTATCAACCCACTCCAATATTTAATTTTAATTTTGAGCTTCTGGTTCATATGAACTTGCTAGTTTAAATATCTCTGTGCATACATACACACAGGTGAGCTGATAGTTTTTAATAACATGAAAAATTTGAAATTTACATATACTCGAATAAGAAAGTAGTCAAAATGTGTACGTTTTTATACATAGTAATGTCTACACAAACTTGTAAATAAAAGGAAGTGCAAGTCCAATTGGTATCTCCAGTAAATTAAATGACCTTTGTTGCTCTCTTTGGTAAGAACTGCAATAGAAACAAATACACTTACAAAATTCTTTCTTCTCTAATGTTCCATTGTCTATCAAGGGACAGAAAAAGTACAAAATAAATTATGAAACAAAGTAAAATAAGATGGACAGCATGTAGAAGACACCAAGGACTTTAATGCTTAAACCAGTCCCACTTATGGGTTAACTCATGTAATTCTAAAATAAAAAGGGGGTCAAACCTTCAGCAAATGTGGACATGTGGTCTACTCATTTTTGTCATTTTTTAACATTTACCTTATCTTTTATACCTTTGTACTGAACCTATTTCCCCATATAAAGAGTCTATTGAAGGGATGATTGAAAATGTCTTCCCAATGTGTTCATAAAGAGGAATAAAATACTGTTGCTTCATACAGAGTAAAATAATAAAACTTATCATAGCAAAATTCAACCCCTATGTCGATGGTCATCTCCATATGTTACTGCTTATTTGTACTGCAAAATGTTTTCTTTTAAGGAGATGTAGCACTAATATGGTACAAATAAAATAATCATAATTACGTTCCTTCAAGAAATGCATCTGCAGTTTTCCAATTTAACTAAGGTGTATGTTTGAATGATTTTCTCTATTACATACATGGAGTTAAATATCACTCTCATAATAATTAGATTGCAGATTCGTTATGACCCTCTGTAATAAGAGGTTCAAGAACGATATATATAAATACTGGAACTGTGACTTTGCCTTCCTGTTATCTCAAGATATTTATAATTATGCAAAATATTTAAAATGATATAGTTCTTTATTCTCAAATAGAATGCTATCTTGCAATTTCTTTATACAGCAGGAATATTTGACTGCTTCTATGAAATTGGTCATTGATACACTGTCAACCTGCCATATCCCTTGGTTCTACTTTTCTGGTTCAACCAACGACAAGATCAGAAATATTCAGAAATATTTTTTTTCTGAACTGAACATGTACAGATTTTATTATTCCCTAAAAATATGGTACAGCAACTCTATATATTTATGTCAGATTGTGTACTGTGTTAGTTTTCTGTCATTGCTGAGACAAAATACCCTATGCCCAAAACTAAGGAACAAAGAGTTTATTTAGCACACAGTTTGTAGAAGTTTCAGCTGGCTCCAAAGCAGGGTGGCATGGAAGAGGGCCAACATGGCAGGGAAGACAGCAAAATCAACAAAAGCAAACAAGTGGGAAAGGCAAAGCTCTTTTCCTCCCTTATATCACATGCAGGCTACTCTGGGGTGGGTCCTTTCCACCCACACTATCTTTGTGTCCTCCTTTTGCACAGTCTGAGGATGTTTACAAAGTGAGGATCCTGACCCCCTGCTGAATTGAGCTTGAAATACTGTAACTCTGTTTCCTGAGGGGAGGGCATTAAAACTAGAGGCCCAGGTTTAAAAAGCCATCTTGGATAAGCTCGCCTCTCCCCATGACCACATGAAGCTTTGGGGGAACATCCAGATAGAAACATGTATTATTATAAGTAATCAAGAGATGACTTACGTATCCAGGAGGGTGTGGGTAGTTTATATGCAAATACCATGCCATATATACATTTTATAAGAAGGTTGAGTATCCTGAAAACAATTCCCTGCAGATACCTAGGTATAAGTGTATTCTGAATTACAAGAATGACAGATACCATGTGTGTTCTATATATAAATATATAAATTGCTAATTACAATTGTACACTGAAATGTGCAACAAACTTGTAAGTTCAGATGGTAAATTATCTAGTGCCACCAAAGAAGAGCTGGCCTCAAAGTAGCTTAGTTGTTAGCTGTTTCATATCTGGGATAGATAAATTTAAGAAAAAAAATGGTCCATATCACTAGACATCAGAGAAGTGCAAAGCAAAACTACAGTGAGGTACAACTACATCCCAGTTAATATGTCTCACTTGAGAGGGGATGGGAGAAGAAATCTAAGGAAGGAAGGAAGGCAGGCAGGCAGGCAGGCAGGCAGGCAGGCAGGCAAAAAATGAAAGAAAAAGAAAGAAAGCAAGAAATGAAGAAACAAAGAAAGGAAGGAAAGAAAGAGGGAAAGGAAAGGAAAGAGAAAAGGAAAGAAAATGCAAATGCTAGTAAGGATGTGGAGAAAAAATACATACTGTTGGTGAGAATATAAATTAGTACTACGGAAAACTGTTTAGAAGTTCTTAAAACTAAAAATTGAGCCAACTTGTGATCTAGCTATCTCATTCCTTGACATATATCTAGAAGAAAATAAAAACATACCAGAGAGATTCTTTTGGCTTATTCTAGTACTGTTCCTATAATAAGTAAGACATGGAATCAGTCACAGTACCCAACAGATGAATAAATTTAAAAATAAATGGATGCAATTTATCAATTTTTAAAATGTAAAGCTAGTGTTGTTTTCTCCAAAGTATTCATTTTTAAAGTATTCCTTTTTACTTAATGGCCAGTATTTTATATAATTAATTATTTAAGTAAATTAGTCTTAATTAACAAATGGTATGTAGGGAAGTGGGGAAGGGGCAGGACCATTGATTCTTTAAATAACATATAACTAGCCTTCCATTGAAAATACACAGAACACAGTTTATCCCTCACTTAGGGATCAAATCTTTCTCAAATCCCATCTGACTCTGAAAAAGTAATGAAGACATCATAGGGGAAAATTTTGATAGTTCTTGTCCTACCTCTCTAAAATGTAGTTGCTTTCTAACTCTAGAGTCAGCCTACCTCATATTCAGGTTCAAAGTCTTACGACATCAATAACTTGAATTTTGATATTCTTATATATAATAAATGTAACAGTATCAAGAACCTGGATTGTTTCATGATTTGAAATAAGGCTTGTAAAACATGGTACTAAACACAGGGTAAACTTTCGTTAAAGATCCTTTAGTAATGGAAGCCCTGTTAAGAGTATCAGTAGTAAACAGGGAAGAGTACCAGTAGTAACCTGAAAATCTTGAATCATAGCATTTATAGTCATTAGAGAGAAAAGTGACAAAAATAGTCACACCTAGTAACATTTTCTACTAAAATGATGATTTCATGTATGAGATCATTGAGGCTGCTTCCCCAGCACAGACACTACTTTGACAATTATCAACTCTGCATTTACATTTATGCAACTATGTACTGATTGCCAGGGAAATAGTAAAGAAGAAATCTTTTCTCTTAGGTAACATCTATTCAAGTTTTAGAGAAAGTGAAAAGTCAATTTAAATGCACTGTAAGAACTAAATCTAAACTCGTATCAAGTTTAGAAATAGACCAAACCAGTTCAAAAGATGGGTTGTTTGGATATAAGGAAAAAAGAAGATAGTAAGATTTTACCACAAAGAACTTAATATGTTTCTGTCCTTTTAAGGAAATCAGGAGCCTAGCATAAGAGTAGATCCCCACAATCTTAGCACCCTGGGACACTGAGGAGGAGGATCACAGGTTTATTACCAGCCTTGGCAACACCCGATAATGAGAAACAAAAGGCAACTGAATAATGATTGATTTTAAAAACAGTGTTAGTTTCTTGGTAAGTCAGTTAAAACAGACTCTTTTATTATATCAATGATGAAAACCTTCAAACTCCTTTCTTCTTTTAAATGATGCTGAATTAACTCATTAAATGAAAAAGGTAGTACACCTGAAATCATAGATGAATCATTGTGCTTTTGCAAAATGGATTCTTAGAAGGTATCTAGAAGCAAATATTTTGGCAAGATTCAAAATGAAATTAAGCATTACAGTCAGATGGGTTCCACTTGCCTGGATTAAATATGGGAGGGCAGTCGGGTCTCAGCCTCCATGTAGGCCAAGGGGAAATGTTCCCCCATATTATACTGCACTGCCCAATTAAGTGCTTTATGGAGGGTTTGTAGATTTGCCTTAGTACAGATAATATCGCAAAACCGCTATCAAAAAAGTCTGATGGCCCATTGATTTGTTCCAGTATGGCAAACTTGTAGTCCTAGGTCAATGCATGCTCTATGTTTCTTCCTGTTGGTATAGTTAAAACAAAATGCGCCAGTAAAACAGCAAGGATTAATGCATCAGTATCATGTAAACTTGGTTGATGTTTTTCTGAAAGAAAAAATGTGAAACCATAGATTTTTTTTCAATTTTTGCAGTACAAGTGATAATTCTTCCATTTTATGTGATATAGCTGTAGGAGCAAAGTTTTCATTGACTCGTTCATTTCATTAGTCAGTCAAAATGCTTCTGATTCTCTGCTAGGTATTTAGTATTCAGCATTGTAACTATTCAATGCAGTTGTCATTTATTGGTTTTATACTAGAAATCAGACGTGATTGTGCGCTCCTCAGGGTTACGTCATTTAGATTTTCATTATATATTGATAGTAGATTCATTAAATTTTATTTTTAATAAAACAGTTTTAGGTCCAGAGCCAATTAGAGAGGTAAGCACAGAGTTCCTGAGCACCATCTCTGCATACAAGACTCACAGCCTCCCGTCTCACATGAGAGCAGTATAACTGATGAATCTACATTGATACATTATTATAACCCAGAGTCCAAAATAGATACTAGAACTTACTTATTCTTGTTGTACATCCGGTGGGCTTGAGGAATTTTTGGTGACGCTTGTCCGATGTTATAGAATCATGCACGGTAGTTTTATGACCCCAAATATACTTAGGCTATTTATTCCTCTCACATAACCACAGACAAATGCTGATTCTTAAAAACTGTCTTCTTAATGTTCCCTCCTCCAGAATATTATGTAGTTAGAATCATATAGTATTTAGTCTTTTCAAATTAGTTTCTTTCACTTGGTAATCTGTGGTTGTTTCTTTCTCATCTTTCATGGTGGGAGAGTTCATTTCCTTTAGCATTAAATAGCACTGCATTGTATGGATGTACTGCAGTTTATTCATCTACTGAAGAAAATCTTGGTTTTGGTAATTAATGATAAAGCATCTATAAAACTATTGTACAGGTTCTTATGTGCACATATGCATTTGACATACTTGGGTAAATACCAAAGACTATGATTGTTGGATTTTATAATAATCCTGTTTTTAATTTTGCCTGAAACTGCCACCCTAGCTTCCAAAGCAACTGCACCATTCTGCACTGCAATCAGCAATGAGCAAAAATTTCTGTTTTTCCACATCCCTGCCACCATTTGTTATTGTCGGTGTTTTGTTTGTCAATAATCTAACATGTTTGTAGTTGTACTTCATTTTAATGTTCAATCTCTTAATTTTATAGGATGTAGAGCATCTCATCATATGTTTGTTTTTCGTATTTTTCACCTCAGAAGTCAGTATACCTTTGGTAAGACGTGTATAGTCTATAGTCCATATTTTAAAACAATGGGTTGTTTATTTTTTTATTGTGAATTTTAAGACTTGTTTTTTGGATAGTGGTCTTTTATCAGCTACAAGTGTATCTTTTGCATCTATTTCCCCAGTATTAGCCTTATCCTGTTCTTTTAGTGTTTGGTATTTATAATAATGTTATAAAGTGAGTTTTTAAGACCATCATTAAAATATTAAAATTTAGAGAGTTTTAGAATAAATATGTTTCCCAACTCAAGAGAAGCCTAAAACAAACTTTTCAGAAAACAAGAATGTGTATGCAAGCTTCAACCTTAAAAAGTCAGCTAATTATCTAAAAGCATCATCATTAAGTATAGCATGTGGATATCCTCTTTTAAAATATAACCCTATAATATCATTTAAGTATTTTTGCAGCCAATTCTATGACCAGTTTTTCTTAGGCTCGACTATAGAAATACTTTCAATACCTACTTACAAAAAACAACAAATGGATTACACAATGAATCTAGCGCATGCAGGTATACGCTACATATTAGTGTGTGTATGTGTTTGTGTGTGTTTGTGTGTGTGTGTGTGTGTGCAGGAAGAAACTGAAGATTATTTGCTTATGACATTGTATTTGTTTTTAGCCATTTTCACAATCATGTTGTTTTAATTCACTGAGGACTAAAACACTAAATAAACTTGAAGAAGGAAAACTTTCCTATGAATTGTACTCATATTTATTGAAAGGGTTTTCTACAATTATTTGTAATGCTCAGGTGCTATTTTTGTGTATTTCTGTGTTCTTAATAGTGTTTATAACAGGAAAGTGATTGCTAGTGTTTCAATATTTTTATAAATGCTTATGTTTGTGACATTCTTAATTTATATGTGTATTTTCTAGCATATACTTAGACATCTGTGTGTAAATATAATTTACATATTGTCTAAATTGAAATCATTAAGCATTACATTACTTTAGTAATAAAGTATGTTACACAAATTCCCACCCTCATGAAATTATGCATGTCACATCTTGGTATTACTGAAGATTATGAGACAATAGAACTATTAAAAAATTTTAGTAATATTACCTGCCTACTTACATGACACTCCAAAGAAGCATTATAATGTTGCCTGGGGTTGGATAAAAGTGTTGCTCTTTGTAAGAATAAATTATCAGAACCCAGTCCATTATTTTCAGCTGAAGCCTTTGATCTAAAATTGTGGCCTTGTGAGATTTCAATTTTGTAACCCAACCTTCCTTTTATCATGTCGTAAGTGAGGTCCGTAATATCCTAACTAGATCAAAGCAAAAGTAAAAAGTTCACATATAATAAAAATTACCAAAACACCATTTAAAGTAGCCTTCTGTTGAAAATAGTAATAGATTTTAAGACTTTCATAGCGCAGCAAAATGAGAAGTCTAATTTGTCTTTATCACTTCAGATATCATGTGTCCTTAGGTAATATTCCATCAAGACCAAATCCCTTTAGGGGAAAGAGGCCTGAAAGTGTATCAAAGAGTAAAATGTTGATAATATAGAAAAATAATTTTCATTGCTGCTCTGGTTTCTATAAGCAAATCATTTCAAACTTTTATTTGAATGTATTATAGAGCTGCTAAATTATGGCACCTGAATAATCACTTGTCACGCTGTTCAAGGAAAAACTACAAAACTCTAGTAAAAAGCTATTTATAGTAGAAGTTTGAGGCTATTGACTGGTTTTGTGTTAATTAGTGTGTCTTTACTAGATAAGGCATAATATGTTCTTTTGTGTTTTGAATTTTAAATTAAAGAAATTATATATTTATCTATTTCAAATAATTTCTTTATTTTGAGATACAAAATGAGAAAGAGTAAAATTTTAAGGTCAAACGAGCTTTAATCAAATTCAGTTTGAATATGTCCCTTAGAGCAGAAATGCAGGCCAGGAATACAGCCCAGCAACACAAATTAAGGGTCTAAGTGACAACTTCTTTTCTAGTTACAGAATTAGAAGTGTAATTAGAAGACCCTTTAAAATTATATTGGTCAACTCTGCCAGACTATGATGTCAAGATCTATAAGTAGATGCTCAAATACAAGTTTCTGAATTTCATCGTATTAGAGCCATAGAGGTTCATTTCACAGTAAGAGATAAGATTATAAAATTTATTTAAATTACATAAATTTCAGTTTTAGAAAACTTGTCTCAGATTACTTCCTGGGTTTGATGTGACTGTGGCAAGGTCAAAGAAGCCCAAATTTAGGAGTACTGGGAGAAAATAAAACACACCAGGCAGCCAGGCCATTGGTATGACAAGGGGATATTGGTGGGAAGGAAAACACGCTGTGAGGGTAGTCATGGAAATAGTCTCACATACATCATGATTTATGCATTCAGAGAATTTGATGCTTGTAAATACTTAATAACGTATTAATGTGGCATTCATTGTGTTTTATTTAATTACAATATACAATTGCCATTAATGCATTATAATAAATCACTGTGAAAAATACATATTATACGTTTGCATTTTGAAAAATATGACATACTAAATAGTTAGTGTATTTATTGTATTTTTATATGCAGATGCCTTATCATTCTCCGTCGTCTACAAATGGGACTCAAAATGTTTTAGTAATTATAAAGAGAATTTCTAGAACCAGCCAAGTGACATATAGCACAGCCAGGACTTGTGTCTAATCCTTATATCTAGTGGCAGAGATAAAAGTTTGGAAATGCCTCCTCAAGGTTCAGAAATCAGTTTTTCAATGTATTTTAAGTCACATAATAATATGTGAAAAATATACACTTAGTAGTTGAATACAGTGTGTTTCTACCTGTGCAGTATCTGATTTTGGAAAAAGTATTTTTCCTCATTCTCTACCTGAAAAATTACTCTATACCCTTCAAAACCAAGCTCAAGTTAGGTAAAGAAATAAAAATAAATAAAAGCCCATCACTTTTTATCCAAGGAAAAAAACACTGTAATAATTATGGTTAACACATAGTTATTCAAAAAAAGTATTTTAAAGTTAACTTCTCTATTATTAAAATATACACAGGGAAAGAGATAGAGAAAATAAATTACAGAACTCATAAGGAAGTTTTGATTTTTTTGTTTTAAACTTTTCTACAGTAAATGATTTCTCTTTGGAGAGTGTTTCTGAAAGCATGTGATCACCTTTTCTGTTTCTTTGCATTCCTTTGATGAATTAGTTTTGTTTTAAAGTTATTAAACATATCTCTTGGGAAGTTTGATTTTTAAGTTTCCATTAACATAATGGTACTTGGATAAAATTTGTATTTTGGGGTCTTTTTCAGAATACATAATTTTTTTAGATTAGAAAATTTGTATCAAATATAGTAACTATACTCTATATTATAGTGAAAATATTCCATACGAATAACATAAAATTCTAAATTACAGATTTATAGGAAGTGGTATGACTGATGTTCAAATGAGCTGACTGTGCTTTCCCTAAAGGTATTAATAAAATTCAATGTTTTGAGAAAAAGAGAGCCTTATCATTAATACTAGAATGTAAACAAACCAATAAATGTAACAAGCGTAAAAAATTTGCAGGTAGAACTTGCCTCCTTTGGACTTGATCTGTGTTTCTCTTTTAAATGCTTTAGAAAATTTGCTTGTTGGTTTTTCAGGAGATGAATATCAAATTATACTTACATTTATAATTTATTTACTCTTTAATTAAATGTTAATGGATGATCTAATACGTTCAAGACTGAAGATTCCTTGATTTAAAAGATGGTCATGTTCCCAGTGAAGAAGAATAAAGCATGTGAAATAATAAATATAGATGACAATTAGAAACTGTAATGTGTTAGAGGAAAATAGACTATGGAAAAAGCCTTTCTGATGAGGTGACATGCTAAAACAAAACTATGAGAAAAACAGACATGGAAAGAAACTTACGGAGTAGTTTCTAGTTAGAGGAAATGTAAAGACTTGTGTGAATCAGGATAGTGGCAGAAGACAGTGTCAGTGAAATGGAAGTGGGAGAAGAAAGGGTCTTAGAAGTTATGATAAGGAGTTGGGATTTAATTGTTCATCCAGTACATAAATAATAAATAATTTTATAGCAAAAGTACAGCTTGATCCAGATGGTATTTGAGGTAGAATAGTCTTATTATTTATGTAAAAATGTGTAGGAAGGAAGGAAGAAAGCAGACTTAGAAAACTGAGTGTTTGTTTTGTCTAAAGAACAGTCAGCTTTTGGTCTACAGGACTTCCAGTCTAAATGGCACGGACCCTGATGGGCACACTTTATCCCTCACCTGGAAGGGCACGTCGAGAGATGCCTTTTGGGACCGTATCTCTGCCGCAGGTGAATGATAGCTCATTTTCAGGTTAGAGATGTCAAGTATCTGGCAATTTCAGAGGACTGAAATACTTGCTCGCCTATACAAATTTGGTGTCTTTTTGGGGTTGTTTTGTTTTGTTTTGTTTTTGGTACCAGAAATCAAACTCAGGATTTTGTGCTTGCCAGGTGGGCACTGAGCTGCTGAGCTAAATCCCCACCCCTGGTGTCTTCCTGTAGTTCTTTTTTCCTATTTTTTGTTTCTTCATGTTGACTGTATTCTTCAGATAAAACAACTCTAATGTCTTGTAGGCTGGTGTTCAACTGTAGAAGGTGCCAGAGGAGCCAAGTCAAACTCTCTTAATAGATAAACGAACATGTGTGTGTGTGTGTATATATAAATATACACACACACACACATACATACAGTTACTTAAAATAAAGAAAATTAAGAGACAGACATTAAGAAAATATATAATAAAGAAAATACAACTGTTGATACTTAAATGTGAAAGGTGACAGAAAGGAAGAAACCAAGAGTGTGTGGGTAAAGCAAAATATTAATTCAATGTAAGCACATGTTAAAATATATATGAGAAATACCAGAAGAGTAAAATTTTACTCAGGTACTCCTACCCCCAAAAATTGTGGATGTAAATTTGTAATTTAGAACCAGATTCTATAAGAGAAAACATACAGTGCAGGAAAGTATGATACTAAGTTTCTGTCAGGGATGTTTGGAAAGGAGAAATCCCAGAATACCAGTTAGGAAGGCTAACGCGAAGAAGACTTCATGTGAGCATTTCATATCATACGCTCTGGAATTGCTGCTGTTTTGCTAATATTATGGCTCAAAAGTTGTGTTCTGTGTTAATTTTCATGTCTTTGATTTTTTGGTTGAATATATTGTACTCACTGCATTATTTAAATACTTTCCATGGCAAGCAATGAATATTTGTGA
>RJWM01010163.1:0-64752 GCA_004363535.1 Dasyprocta punctata
GAAAAGACAACACAACATGGAGAAAGGGAAGAAAAGCCTGCACTTTCTCCCTGACTCCTGGCTCGTGGCTAGAGGGGAAGGGATACCATGTCTACAGAGACAAAGGGAAAGATGGGGACCTGACCGGGCTTTGGGTAGAGACACAGTGGTAGAACGGACTGTCAGGTGCTGTGAGCTGCAGGGAGAGCATGGAATTCTGCTCCAATGTGAGTCATGTAACAGGAAAGGGCTGATGAGTTACTCCAGTCCAAGTGCCCACCATATCTCCTGAAGAGAGTGCTTGGTCAGACTCCATCATGAGAAATGGCTGATTGGTTGAACCTGGAAATCAGAGCAGTCAGAGGACAGTTTTAGTTCATCACATCCAGTGCTACATTCCTACAGTGCCTGGGTGACAGACAACTACAGTAGAGAGTTGTGGTCTAGAGCTGCTGTCAGACTAGAAAGTGAACATCTGAGTGGTTCATGCTAAATGTTACAGACCCTACCACCATGATAGGGGGCCAAACTCAGCCTGAATTATTTCAGATTTGAAAGACATGACATTGGTAATTTTACCCTAATTCAGCTGCCTTCTGGTAATTGCATCCAGCAAGGATCTCTGGTCTGAATGTCTTCTTTATCTAGCAGTGCAAGCAGGGATATGTTTGACTTGGAGATTGCCCCCAAATTTGAGGTCCTGGAAGAAAACAATGTATTCAAAATCATAAAGAAATTTTTACATTCTTTTCTTTTTCATTTGTTTTTAGTTTGAGGTTTTTTGTTTCTATGTTTGCTTCGCTCATGTTTTTTATTTTATTATTGTTTGCATTTTGGTGAGGGTGTACATTGTTTTTAGGTTTATTTTCTGTTTTGTGTTTGTTTGTTTTTCTTTCCT
Source organism: Dasyprocta punctata (assembly GCA_004363535.1). Lineage (NCBI taxonomy): Eukaryota > Metazoa > Chordata > Mammalia > Rodentia > Dasyproctidae > Dasyprocta > Dasyprocta punctata. The sequence continues at coordinate 878 of RJWM01010163.1, forward strand.
TTTCCTCTCACTATTTTATTAGGGCTCTGGGAATTTTCTTTTGTCCTTTGCTTATCTTTTGTCTTCTTTTTTCTTTATTATGTTTTCCTCTTCTCATTTCAATTACTGTCACTTTAAATTTTTCTCTTAGTTTAATTCCCTATATAATTTCTTGTTTTATTTTCCCTCTTTTTATTTTACCTTATATTTCTCATCAGATGTTTTTCTCTTGCCTTTATCTAATTATATAAACATTCTTCTACTTCCCAATAGGATCCTTTCTGGCACTGTTCTCTCCTCATATCTTACATTTTGAGGTTTAAAATTTTTGTTCTTGTATCCCCCTTTTCACAAAACCTATATTTTAATAGTATAATGATAAAATTTTGTTAATCTTCTGATAGTTAACAGTGTAAAGTTACTGTTGAAATCTTTTGTACCATGAATAGAGACACAGTTGTCACATTTAGTATGTATTAGCTATAAGTCAACACCTGGATTATCTTAATATTTACACAATAAGTGTGAATTTCTCCTCTAGGGTTAAGGGTGGTGCATAATTGGATGTTATGGCTTGTTAATAGTTCATTTGTCTTGGACAGTACTACTGTAGGTCATTAAATTGGTGTTGCCAGAGTCACAAACTTGTCACTATTTTTATGAAAGCCAAATCTCAGATTACCACTGTGATATTAACAGTACTATAGTGCATTCCCAGATAGCTCAATTGTTGGGTTACTTACACAGCATCCACCCATCCAGAATTAACTAAGGTGGTTAGATCTGGAGACCAAGGGAGGGAAAAAACTATAGTTAGCCAATAACAAAATACATCACTAAAAAGGAAATAAAGACACCTTTGTGTTAGCGATAAAGACTTAATATATGTATCCAGAAAAACTAAGCACAAACTGAAACATAAAAACTACAGAAGTAAAAGACAAGGAAACAAAATGCCACCCAAAGCTTCCAACTTTCCCTAAGCCAAACAAGGGGACACTGAGGAACACACACCAGAACTACTCAAAAGTATAAGAGATGAAGTTAGAAATCATATCCTAGAGGTATACCATAAGATCATAGAAAATATAACTAAGCAAATAATGGAAGTAATAACCAAAATGATTCAGGAGCTTTCACAACACACTAACAAAAAGTTAGATGAGGTCGGGGGTTTAGCTCAGTGGCTTAAGTGCCTGCCTGGCAGGCACAATGTTGTGAGTTTGATCCCTGGTACCAAAAAAAAAAAGTTAGATGAATGAAATAAACTGGCACAAAACATCCATGATCAGTTTACTAAAGAATTAGAATCCATGAAAGGTTTTTAATCAGAAAACAAGGAAAATAAAAATTAGATTTAAAGTATAGGAAACAGAAGCAATCAAGGTGAACACAGAATTTTAGAAATAGGAGTAGAGATATCTTTAAAGACCAACTACTCAAAGGACTCCCTAAAAGCATCAAGAGAAGTTAAAAAATTGGTCCAACAGCTGCTAGATGATGCAAAGAAAACTAAGCTAAGAGTAATTAAAATAAGTTAAAAATCAGAAGAGAATACAAATGCCATGCTCACAGAAATAAAGTCAAAAATTTTCTCAAACACAGGGAAAGAAATAAACATGTAGATAAGAGAAGCATATATGTAGAACCCCAAATAGCCATGATAAAAAGGGTACCATTTTGCATTACATGATACTCAAAGTACCAGAAGTTCATTACTTAAAACTTCTTAGAGAAAGGTAATAAATCAAAAAAATGAAAAAACATTAAAATTGTCCCAGACTTCTCTACACAAAAATTAATGGCCAGGAAGACTTGGAGTGAATTGTTTCAAATTGTAATAGAAAACAACTTCTAACCCTAAATTACATATCCTGTAAAATTTTCCTGCAAATTTGATGGACATATAAGGGGCTTCCATAAAAAGGACAACCTCAAGAAATTTATGATCACCAAATGAACAGTAAAAAAATTTTCAGGGAAATACTAGAATGAGACAATCAAACCAACATTGTCAATAAATCAAAACAATTTAATATAATTGGAAAGATGAGCAGCTAATGAAAAGGTAAAAAAAAAGGTTACTAGGTGGAGGACAATAATTAACGATAGGAATAAATCAATACACTTTAGTAATAACCTTCAATGTCAATGGTCTCAGTTCCACAATCAAAAGATACAAATTGGTTCCGGAAAGATGGCAGAACAATAAGCAGCAGAGTAAACAGCCTCTCTGAGAGATACAGTTCAGATGCTGGAATATAGCATCACGAGGAAGACATGAAGGAAGGAAGTGAGTCCCCTGAACCCAGGAAGAGTCTAAAGTGAGACCTGAAGCTGAAAGAAAGAGTAAAAAGAAAAACTTAAATGAAGAAAAAGGTAGTAGCTGGCAGCACTTTTGCCCAGAGCCAGACCTACTGAGCGAGAGGAACTGTTGGAACCTGGGGGCACACAACCAAGGTGATGTCCAGCAGAAACCCTGGAGGCCTCTGCAGAGTGAGGCAGCATTGGAGGAGAGAGGCAGTGGACAGGAACAGAAAACCTGGAAGTCTGCACTGACTGGCAGTGAGTGCAGAGGATTTGGTCCTCCTGCAGGAGACACCAATAGGCCAGAAACCATTTTGGAGTCAGGCCAGATAAGCCCAGAACCAGAACTGCTCTTGGCTTCTTCCAGTGGCACCTAGCTGGGTGCAGATCTATGGAAATTGCTCAGGCTTAGCCCCATCCCCATGAGCATTCTAGTAGCCATTGTGGAGGTTCCCTGCAGGTAGCCAGCTTGGTGTGGAGTTGGCCTCTGGCCTAGGCACCATGCACACTCCGGGGGTAGTAGTGGAGGATCCCCACCAGTGAACAGTCCAGGTCCACAAGTGGCGGCCAGCCCCACCCCTGCACATACTCCACCAGAGATTGGGGTGCCAACAAAGGCTGGGATAAGCAGCAGACAGCCCTGCACCAGTGCACTCAAAGGCCATCATCAGATACCCATAGGCATCACTGGCTAGAAGAACCAAACAGTATTGCTTCAGAGAAATTGTAGCCAATGCGAGAAGTGCCTGGGACCCCAGTACCCACTTATCCAGAAGAACCAAGGGACATGTCAAGACGAACAAACAAAAGGCAGTTTCTGGCCTCCAATCCAAGCAGAGCAAGTACAGGAGATGCAAATATGGAAGAGATCCGGAATTGTACACTGAAGTTTCTGAAATGATGGTAACCAAAGTAAAGAAACAATTTCATGAGGTTATAAAAAGATATCAGAACAGAAATACTAACTCAGGTAAAAGAAGAAATGAAAAATATAATAAAAGAGTTGTTAAGCGTCTCTAAAGAAGACATAGATAAAAAATGAAGGAGTATGGGAAAATTAGGGAAATCTTGAATGAACAATATAAAAAAGATTTAGAATACATGAAACAGATTCAAAGAAATATCCAGGAAATTAAAAACTCCATTGAAACCTGGCAAAACCACTTGAAAGAAACTGAGGATAGACCTTTAAACCTTAAAGAAAGGTTTGCAGCTTGTGACCATGTAAGGAAAGATCCCTTAAAAATAACAAGGAACCTAGAAGTAAAAATTCAATAGCTGTAAGACAACCCAAAGACACATAACTTAAGAATAAAAGGTGTGAGTGAAAAAGCAGAAGTCAACACAAATGACATTAAAAGTCTATTTACAGAAATAATATCAGAAAACTTCCCAAGCATGGGAAAAGGAAGTGACATTCAGATAAGTGAAGCATATAGAACTCCAGCTAGCTATATCCAAAATAAATCTACACCCAGACATCTAATAATCAAGATCCCAGAAATTCAACACAAGAACACAATATTAAAAGTTGTTAGAGAAAAGAAACAGATCACCTGTAAAGGAAAACCATCAGAACCATGAGATTTCTCAACACAAACCACCAAGTCAAGAAGAGCTTGGAGTGAAGTATGTCAAGTTCCAAAAGAAAACAAATTCCAACCCAGATTCATGTACCCAAAACTATCTTTCAAAATTAATGGAGAAAGGGGCCGGGAGCTTGGCTCAGTGGTTTACGTGCCTGTCTGGCAGGTGCAAGATTGTGAGTTTGATTCCCGGTGCCATAAAAAAAAATAATAATGGAGAAAGAAGATACTTCCATGACAACTGAAGGAATTCATGACCATCAAACCAACACTACAAAGAATACTAAAAGACATTCTAGAGAGAGATAAAAAAAGCCCTTAGCTCCAGAAACAGTGGCAGAGGGGTATCACCAAGTGGGGCAGACAATTGAATGGAGAGGAAAAGTAGGAAGCCAATGGCAGGAAAATAGCATGGCAGAGACGAGGCAGTGCATGTTGGTCATAATCATTAATGCAGATGGCCTCAATTCACCAATAAAAAGAAACACAGGCAGAGTGGATCAAGAGACAGGATCCATCCATATGCTTTATACAAGAAACACATTTAACTCAAAAGAGTGTTCGTAGAGTGAAAGTCAAGAGAGAGAGAACAATGCTCTATGTGACAGGGAACTAGAAAGAAGTGGAGGTAGCTTGCCTATTAGCTACAGAGTAGACAAGAAAGACACGGCATTTTTATACAATGGAGAACTACTCAACTATAAAGAAAGAAAACCTCGAGGCTCTTGTAGGTAAATGGATACTATATAAGATCATGCTCATGGATGAAATGATTCAGCATCACATGGGTGAACGTCATATTTTTCTCCCTAGTGTAAAAAACTGAAGAGTTGGTGGGATTCAAAATACACAATACATACTGTGAAAGTGAAAGGGCAGGAAATGTCTAAAAATGGAAGACAGTGACCATTGTTAATCTATTATCATGATTTGAATCCCGTAATGCTTTCATTGTTCTGTTTAGTTTGGCTTTATTGTGTTTTGATTTGTCTAATTTTATGATATTTGATGGCATGGACAGCTATTTCAAAGATAACAAAATACATTATGGTAGCCATTATTGATTTCCTATTACCTTGTTTTGAAGCCCTGTATTGCTTTCAGTGTTTTGTTTTGAGTGATTTTATTCTATTTTGATGTGTTTTATTGTATTATGACTGATGATAGAGGCAACCATTTAGAAGATTACAAGAGGCATTATGGTAACCACTGTTGTTTTACTATTATTTTGGAGTTCTGTATTGCTTCCATTGTTTTTTTTTAATGGTTTTATTCTGTACTATTTTGTTTGAGTTTATTACACCTGATGGTATGGGCAGTTATTTTGGAAATAACAAGAGGTATTATGGTAGCCATTATTGATTTTCTTTTATCTTTTTTGAAGTCATGTACCATGTTCATTGTTTTGTTTTGATTGACTCTATTTTGTTTCATTTTGTTTGGTTTTTTTCACTCCATAATTAAAAAAATTAAAAAATGATACAAATTGCTAGAATGAATGAAGAGATAAAATTCAACAATATTCTGTATAAACGCCTTAATTCATAAAGAAACTCAGTAAAAATCAGAGACTGAAGTGGGGTATGATCGTGCATGCTATTATCCCAAAACTCTAGGGGCTGAAGCAGGAAGAGTGCTGCAAGTTTGAGGTCAACTTGGGCTACATAGTAAGTTCAAGGCTAGCCTGTACTATACAATGAGGTTCTGTCTAAAAACAAATAACAACCCCAAAAAATCAAAGAATGAAAACAATGTTGCATGCAAGAGAAACAAAAAAGGAGTAGCTGCCCTAATTTCACAGAAAGTGAATTTCAAGTCAAGACTGATCAGAAAAGTCAAATAAGTTCAATACCTATTGATTAAGTAATTATAGCAATTATACACATATATGTATCAAATACCAACACATCCAAATACATAAAAAAGCATGAATAGACATGAAAAATTAGATACATACCAATATGATTGTAATGGTGGATGTAAATAGCACACTATCAATGGACAAATTATCCAGACAAAAAATCAAGAAAGAAATACAAAAGTTGAACCAATCCTTCAAACAAATAGATTTAATAGATATCTACAAAAGTGTTCCATACAACAAGAGAATTCACCTGCTTCTCAGTAGCGTATAGAATTTTCTCCAAAATAGACTAAATACTAGACCATAACACGTGCTTAGCTAAATGCAAAAGAATCAAAATTATGCCAGGCATATTATCATAGTGCATTTCAAATAAAAATCAATGTCAAAAGAAACCACAGAATCTGTGCAAACACATGAAAATTAAACAGTAAGTTCTTGTATAGTAAATGGGGCAAGGATGAAATTAAAGTATAAACTAGCCCTATAACCAAATGAAAATACCAGTGTGACATACTGACATCTATGAGGTAAAATGAAAGTAATTCTATGAGGGAAATTTATAGCAGTGAATTACTAAATTAGAAAAACAGAATGAGCTCAAGTAACCTAAATATGCACCTTAAGGTCCTACAATAACCAGAACAGTCCTAATTCAAAGCTAGTAAAAGGCAGAAGGCTATCAATATCAGAGCAGAAATTAATGAAATTGAGAAAAAAAATACAAGTACTGTGAGTTGAAGAGTTGGTTCTTTGAAAGAATAAGAAAAATAAACATGTTCTTAACCAATCTTACCAAAATAATAAAAGACACAAGTCCATGCAAATACAAATGAAAAAGTTGAAATCACAGCAGGTTATGCCAAAATCTCTCTCTCTCTCTCTCTCTCTCTCTCTCTCTCTCTGGATGTATATATATATACATATATATATGTATGTATATATATATATATATATATATATATATATATATATATATATATATCTGTAACCACTTTGAGAACCTGCATTGTAGTAAAACGGAAAATTCAGAAAATATTTATAGATTCCTAGATACATCTAAACTACCAAAATTGAACAAGATATAAACAGTGAGTAATTCAATATCAGTCAATAAAATTGAAGAAAAATTTAAACAAGTAAACTACCACATAAGTAAAGCCCAGGTATGATGGGTTCACTGCCAAATTCTACAAGAACATTAGAGATCTAACACTGGTACTCCTCAAAGTCATTACAGAAATCAAAAGAGCACTCCCAAATTCATTTCCCTGAAATCAAAATCAGAATATAACCCAACCAAAAAATATAACTTCAGGTCAATCTCTCTAATGAACATAAATGCAAAAATTCTCACTCTGATACTGGCAATAGAATGCAGCATATCATCAAATAGAACATATATTATGAACAAATACAATTTATTCTAGAGACACAAAGATGGTTCAACATATTCAAAACAGTAAATCTAACATCACATAAAAATCAAGGACAAAAATCATATGATTATCACAATAAATGCAGAAAAACATTGAGCATCATGATAAAACTCTGAGAAAGTAAATATAGAGAGTCTTTATTTCTATTTTTATTTTAAAGCCATGTGATAAAATCGAATAACCAACAACATATTAAATGGAGAGAAGCTGAAATCTTTCCCTCTAAAATCGGGCCAAAGAAAAGAATATTTAGAGGCAACCCACTTCCCAGGATCCCTTCTGTCCTTCTTAGACAGAAGCTTTCTTTTTCTCAAAATATTTTTCCTACTCCTAAATTCCATTGTTCCTAGAATTCATTCCCCAATTTTAGAGAACATGAACTTGATGTTTTAGACACCTAGTGGGTTGAGAGTTTCTTTCCCCTATATCACTTGGAGGTCTTCCACCAAGATAATTGGATGGAGATGGGAAAATCAATGTTAAAATCTCTTACACCTTTGGAATGTATTCTTAAAGCCTGCAAAAATGGGTAATCTTCATATACAGAAAAAGAACAGGTTAATATTTTTTCTGCACCTGTGCGTGGCTTTAGAGCCAAAATGGAATATAGACACTTAAAGTTATATGGCTCCCCAAGACAAGAATGCCTGGTATTTATTGAGTGCCTTTGGATAAAACTTCTGTGTCCCTAACTATGATCCCCTTCAGCCTGAGGAAGTCAGAATGGTCATCATGCCTTGCCCATCATGTCAGTGAGGAGTATTTCTTCAGAGGGAGAAATATTATAGACAACTAAGTTAGTTAAAAATATAGTAGGGAGACAAACAGTGCTGAGCCCTTGAAAGGTCAATGCAGAACACAGCCATGCTGGTTATCCACTCATTGAAGCCCAGGCTTCTAGAAAAAGAGGTAGTACTCACCCATATACTTCCCCTAGGGATCACTAGCAGTGATTTATATTCTAAGTTGGCATCAATCACCTTGGGGTGGGAGACCAAACCTCCTTAAGCCACCCCTTTAAGGAAACTCCTTACCCATTCCATGTACACTTGGTATGTGAGTTGCTTCCCAATTTGATCCCCATATAATCAATATTACCTAAGTGAGTATACTTGTTGTAATCTTATTGAGTGACCATAGTTTCGTCTCACTTCACACTCATCCTGTGATTTCCCATTGGATCACCATTATGTAAGAAACTATACTTGTTATCTGATTAGTTGACTATAGTTTTGTCACTCCTTGAACTGTCTCACCCCATGGCTTTGCTTAATAAAACATCCTTGAGAAGTGTGGTCAGTGAATATCCCACTTTCTGGACCCCCTTCTTTCCCCCTTAGATAGAAATTTTCTTTCTCTTAATAAATATTTCTGACTCTTAAAAAAAGAAAAGAAAAGAAAAGAATATCTGCTATCACCACTGCTGTTCAATATAGCTCTTGAAACATTAGCCATTTCAAGTAGGTAAGAGAAAGAGGTAAAATTGATATAGATAGGAAAGAAAAAATTTAAATTATTATTGTTTACAGATTGCATGATCCTCTTCATAAAAGGCTTCCAAAACTCTACCAAAAGAGTCCTAGATTTTATAACCAACTTCAGTAGTATTCCAGGATACAAAGTCAACAGTAAAAAATCAATAGTATTTCTGTATGCAAACAATAAACTTACTGTGAGTAAAATTAAGGAAATCATATTTTTTCAGAATAGCATCCAGAAAAATGAAATTCTGAGGAATTAACCTAAACAAGTAAATAAAACACCACAGTAATGAAAATTACAGCATTCTGAAGAATAAGATTAAAAAAGATATCAGAAAGTACAATGGTATCCTCTATTCCTGAATAGGAAGAATCAATCTGGTGGAAATGATCATACTTCCAAAACAGTTATACACATTTAAAGCAATACCAATCTAAATGCCATTTTCATTTCTCACAGAATTAAAGAAAGCAATCCAAAAATTCAAATGGTGGCAGAAGGGACCCAGAATAGCGAAAGCTGTTTTGGGCAAGAAGGGCAAGGCAGAAGGCATTACAATCCTAGACTTCAAGTCATGATTCAAAGCTAAAGTGATAGAAGCATCATGTTACTTGCAAAAACCCTAAACAAACAAACAACATACATGTGGATCAGTAGAACAGAGAAAATGCAGAAGTAACTCCAGGCAAAATCAGCTAATTATACCTTTGACAAAAGGGCAAAAAATGTTTCTTGGAAGAAAGATAGCCTCTTTAATGATTGGTGCTTTCTAACCACATGTTGAAGATTTAACCTAGATGTGTATCTCTCACCATGCATTAAACAAAAATTACAATAAATCAAAGATATAAATATTAAATCAGAAAGACAATGTGCTGGAAGACAAAATAGGCAAAACTCTTGAACAGATAGGTATATGAGAAGTTTTTTCTAAACAAAAACTTTGTTGCACAAGAAAGTATACCAAGAGCCAACAAATAAGACACAAAGTAAAAAGCTTCCACATAGCAAAGGGAACCACTAACAAAGTGAAGAGACAGCATACAGGATGAAAAAAAATGCCAGCTACCCTTCAGACAAAGAACTAAGATCTAAAATATGTAAGAAATCAAAAAAATTAGAACCCCCAAATTTAAAGATCTAATCAAAAATACGCATCTCAAATGAATTGGCAATTGCAAAATAAATAAAAATGACCTATAAATACAAAAAAAGTTTAATATTGGCCATTTGTGAAATGTAAATTAAATCAACACTGAAATTCTATCTTATTCCAGAAAGAATGACTATCTTCAAGGAATCAACAAGGAACCAAATGCTTGAGAAGATACAGCATAAATGGCACCCTTCTTCATTGTTGGGGAATGTAAATTGCTACAACCAATAGGGAAATCAATATGAAGATTCCTCAAAAAACTAAATACAGAAATTCCACTTGAAACAGCTGTTCCTCTTTTATAATTGTTCCCAAAACTGTTAAAGACATCATATTATGGGGATGCATGAATACCCATATTTATAGTAGCACAATTTATAATACCAAGTTTTCCTGAAAGTGAGACCTAACTGGAAAATACTCCATCTTGAAATCTAGAGGTCAAAAATGTCAGCCATAAGCAGTCTGTCCTTGTTTTTCCTGCCATTAGAGAGTAGCCACCAAGCAAGAGAATAGGGGAGGATAATCTTCTGCATGACCCTAGTCATCATCAGTGTAATGACAAGCTAGGATATATTTTCTGGTTAAGTTTTATTTTGGGGGAAACAAGGTAGCTAAACCTTGGAAGCAACCTGTTTGTGCAGCAATAGATTAATGGATTAGAAAATATATTTGTACACAATGGAGTACTATTCTGCCATAAAGATAAAAGTGTCATTTGTTGGAAAATACACTTTGAGACCATAATGTCAAGTGAAGCAAATCAGATACTCAGGCTTGTATATCACATGGTTTCTCTTATGCAAGAAGCTCAATAAATAAATACAGTATAAAATAAGAAATAAACAATACTAAAAGAAGATAGAGGAAAAAAATGTTGTGGTAATCCAACATGGACAATATGTCTAAAAATGTATCTTGATTAATATAAATATCTTATGTGTTTTTATGTGTTTTTGGCCTGTTATTCTTCCCGTTATTCTGTATTTATGATAACTAACTTGATAAGAACTTATAAAATAATTAAATGAATCATATGCTTGCAAAATTAAAAAGGAAGTGCAGAAGGAGAAAAATAATTGAGATGTGTTACATACATGTGCAAATTTCCCACAATAAATGTAATCATCATGTATTGCAAAGGTGTACTAACCCAAATAAAAATAATACATAAATAAATAATGAATAGTATGATTAATTTGGGTTATTTTTAGGAAAATGAATGCTCCTTGTGACAACATTAAGCATAATAAATCAGACACAAAGTTAAATATCAAATTTTCCCTTATTTATTATACTCATTTATATAGTGAAATAAAAGATAACATAGGAAATAGAGAGACAGACCTTTTAGAAATGAAAAAATATCTAAGAATGGAGGATAATGGGTGGGAAAGATAAGGAAGGAAAAGAAGAATGACAAAATGAGATTTGTGTGTACATCAGCTCCTCAAGATGAATGTGCATATTGTTTATTGCAAACATGTGCTAATAAAAAGCATCTTAGAAATGTGTGGGTGAGTGTCTTAGTTACTTTTTACTCGTTGCTGAGACAAAACACCTGACGCCCAAAATTAGGGAAGGAAAGGTTTATTTCTCACAGTTTCTCGGAAGTTTCAGTCCATACTCAGCTGGCTCCAAGGCAGCATGGCATGGCGGGGCTGCCATTCCTGACGGCCACAAGCAGGAAGGTGCACTGGCGAGAGAGAAGGCGGAAGCAAGAGGAAGACCAGCCTTCCCTTACACTGTATGTGGGCTCCACCCCTGGGCGGGTACAGCACTCACATTGCCAATCCCAGTGCTAGACAACAAACAGAACACAAGTAAGCACCGGACTTAGCCCCATCAAAAGTATATGAGGACTTGGGGGGACATAGCATACCTAATACAGTGAGAATTAGGAATGCAGTGGAAAAATAAATCCTCTTACAATTTTTATTGGAATATAAACTAATTTAACCACTATGGAAATCATGGAGATTTCTCAAAAACCTAATACAAACCTAAAATAGCTGCACCATTTGATCTAAGTATGCCACTACTCATTGGTATGTATTTTAAAGTTAAAGGCAGCACACTTTAGTGATAGACTATACCAACACAAGTCTCATTATTCTAAATTACTAATAAGCACCAATAGAAAGAAAAATAAATAGAAGTAAATGCTTGCTACAATGCTTACAGTAGCTTTATTTATAATATCCCAAATCTGGAAACAGTCCAAATAGCAAAAATAGGACAAATAAATAATGGATAATTTTCTATTCAAACAGCAGAATACTACATAGAAATAAAAAATGAATTATTGACATATAAAACAACATGAACTAATCTTTGGAATAGGAAGTGAATGAAAGAAGCCAGATACAAATAAGCAGAGTACATGATTCCATTCATACAAAGTTCAAGAACAATCTAATGCAATCAACGGTAGAATACAAAGTGAAGGTCTTAAATATGAAGGGGCTTAAGGGAGGCTTCTTTGGTAGTGAAAATGTTTTATATCTTGTTGAGGAATCAGAAAACTAAATCTTTCAGGTCAAATAAGGTTACTATCTATTATTGTGTGGCCTTTTAGCTAAGAATGATATTTATATTTTGAATCATTGAAAAATAGGACACTGCCTCATGGCACTTGGAATGTTAAATTCAAATTTCAATGTGCTCAGTAAATATTTATTGTCACACCTCCATGCCTATTTTTTGCTACACTTACTGTTATGACTTTTATGATTCAATGTAAAAGCTTAGTAGTTGTGACACATAGCTTGCAGGCCCTAAAATATTTACGCTCCAGTCTTTACACCAAAAGTTTGATGACATGTAATCTATGTTGTATTTAGATGTAGTTATATGGAAAAACTTGCTGAGCTGTACACTTAATGTTAGTATATTTTACACACTGTACTGAAAATATTTTTTCAAAGGAAAAAAGGGAGCCTAATTAGGGTATTCGCTCTCATGCTTGATGCACATTAAGTTCAGAAGAGAAAGGTTGAATTGAGTCCTGTTTTAACTACCTTTCTTATAGATGAGACTCACTATTTTATTCATCTTTTATGTCCAAGATATAACATGAAATAATGCTAGTATCAGGCATAATATAAATTGGTCAAGCATGAACGTTCATCCAAATCATGAAATTTAGAAAGATGTCTTACAATTATAAAATACATTATTAATGTCTTGTCTTACTCTCTAAGAAGAAAAACAAGACAGTAAAATTATAAATGCTTTGGCACTCACAGAAGGGCGAGTTCTTGTTCATAGTTCAACGCTGAGTCATGCATTGAATCACTTTTAAAAGTCATCATGACTTTTCTGAACAGATATTTGTATTATTAAATGAAGAAGTGTTTTAAAAATTCTCTGTACTACTTTTCCATGGAAAAATATCAGTCACTAAGAACACACCAATGGAAGCCAAATGACAATGACAAATGTATGGTAAACATTTCTTTTTGGAAGCTTATAATGATACAATTTGTTTACATTGTCAAATTTGTTCCTAACTTTGGCTTCCTATTTGGCTTTTCCCACTACTTAAATAATGAAATAGATGGCAAGGAGGAGTTTTTTGTAGGTAAAAAAGAAAAGGTGAGCTAGAAAATATTTCTGCAAGATAGCTTCAGGTTGGGAAATGCATGAGTGCCAGAGTACAAGTTTAAAATGACAGGGTGGCAGTCAGACAAGCCAGTGACAAACTTTTCATTAAATCTTGGCTAAATTTTATAGTTTAGTTGTTGAAGCTGTTATTATTGGAACACCTACTCTTGTAAACCACACAATATGAGTGTGATTAAAATTATCTTCTTCCCATAAATGACACTATATTCATATTCAAATTTGCATTCAGCCTTTGATATTCCAATCAAGCAAATTGGATTCACTTGTTCTGCAATGTCTTGCAGCTTTTAAACTAGCAGGACTCCTTTAATCTATTGCCTATTCTTTTCTTATGAACTCTGATCACTTACCCAACCTGTTGAAGTCTTGAAAGATTTAACTCTTATTTTAAATCACTCTGGTTGATGAAAAAAATTCATTTTTATGTGGGAACATATCTTATCATGGGATGTTGGAGAACTAAATAAGATAATGGATGCAAATTTCCAGGAACTTGTTAGTACCCTGTGGTTGATACTGATATTGTAGTTTCTTTTGTCAGTACTGAGAATTGAACATAGGGTCTCACACATGCTAGGCAAGTGCTCTAACGCCGATTCATATGACCAGCTTTTGAAATCGCCGTTGTAAGAAATCCATTTGGCTCTTATAACTGATTTGGCAGTAGTTAAATCTTGGTACAGAGTGGAGCAGCTCTGGCAACTTTGTCTAAATAAAACTTTCTGCCATGATAGAAAATATTTATATCTGTCTGTCCAATTAAATATCCACTAGCCATACAGATGGCTACTGAGCATTTAAAATATGCCTACTGTGACTGAAGAACTGAATTTTAATCTAATTTTGTTTGAATTTACTAATTAAATTCAAGTGGAAGTCTCCTCAATACTGGGAAATACAGCCTTAAGCGTCTAAATTTTAGGTGCTCTTGTCTTTCTTGAGGTGTCATGGATCCCTTAGTAATTTAGTGAAATATGTTAGAGATTGTATAATTTCTTTCTTGTTAAAAATAACTTAATTGAAATATAATTCATATACAATGCTATTTATCTTTTTAAACTGTACAGTTAAGTAATTTTAATGTGTTTACAGATATGTATTAGTCACCTTTCATCATTGTGACCAAAATATCTGACATACACAACTTACAGGAGGAAAGATTTTAGATGTAGTTTCACAAGTTTCAATCCATGGATGGCTGGGTCCACGGAAGGAACTTAATGGAAGAATGTAGTGCATAAAAGCTGCTCACCTCAGGGGAGTCATAAAGAGGTAGAGTGAAAGAACCAGTGAAAGATGATGAAGTCTCAATATATTCTTTAAGACCATGCTCCATGTGACCTAATTTTTCCGGCTAGTCCTCATCTCCTAATAACTCATTCAGCCAACGGATTCATCAATTAATTTATCCACTTGTTGAAGTTAGACCAATTGTGACCCAATCATTTCCTCAAGACCCATTAACTTTAAACACATACAATTCTTAAGAGGATGTTTAAACTGCAACAGAGTGCAAATGGTCCCACAGTGAATTTTAAAATATGTTTATTACCTAAAGAAGAAACTCCATATTCTTTGCCAAATCAATGAATGTAAAGATGTACCCTTATGTATATTTTAAGAGTTTTGCATCACATTAGGGAGCTGACCCACACCAGAGTGGTAGCATCCCACTCTAGGGGAGTAGTCACAAAGAAACAGAGACAAAAATTAACCAAGTGACCCAATCTTGGATGACGACAGTACCTGGGGAGAGAAGGGACAAACTACACTCTATAACTCAGGACATTAAGTAAAAAAACTCTCTCAAACTCTAGCCTTTCTGCTTGAATTCAGCAGAGAAGAGATAGCTCATAACATTCCCCTTATGCCAAAGGGAATAAGGACAAGCCTTACCTTGGATATTAACTATAGCTTGGGGGAATGAACAGAGTGGGCTCTAGTGCAAGCATGATATGTCAAAAACCCATAAGCCCTAAAACTAGCCACAGGAAATCATGTCAGACTGGATCCCAAGAGTGCACATCTTGGAAAGAAAGTATTTGTTTAACAATATAGGATTTTTTTCTTTAAATTTCTAAAAATTTCCAATTATTTTAATCTTTCCTTCATTTGGTTTTATAGGGGTTTACAGTTTTTCTAGACTTTTTTCCTTTTTTAAGTTTTCTTTCCTTTTCTATTTAAATTTCAACATTTACTTTTTCTACATTTCTTTTTCCCTTCGTTTTGCTATTTGTCCTTTTTCTTCCTTCTTTTACTTGTTCCTTCCAGTGACTGTTTTCTATCACTATTAATTTTATTTTACTCATTAAAAGTAATCCTATTTTCCTTTCTCTCTTCCTTGTATCCCATCAATTAATTTTTCAGTTTGATTTTTCCCATTCTCCAGCTCCCCTCACCTCCATTGTTACCAATATAATTAGTAAACTTTATGAATCTCTAAATATAGTTAACATGACTCTATTGCTGTTGAATGCCATGTTATTCTTAGTAGTGGCAAAGTTTCTCCATTTAGTAGATATTTACTATGAATCTATAATAGATTAATGTTTGTTTTTTGTTAGTGTTTATACCACAACTATAGATCTCTTTTTTATAGACAAGTACAGCATTTTTTTAGCCAACAGGGTTTGTCAGTTTGTATTTGTTGCTGTAATTGATGCTGATTTTATTACTATAGCCAAGGTGATATAGCTATTGCTATTAAAGTTTCTTTGAGTTGTCAATATCTGGATTGCTTTGGGGTCATTAACAATACCAAGGCCCATTCCTGGAAAATGGGTACTGGGTGAAATAGACTATAAACATCCATCTCAAATAAATGGAAATTGTTGAAGTCTGGTACAAAGGCAAAGACTATAAGTGAGACAAACCCAGAGGACATCTCAGAAAAAATATAAATTAAAGAGTTCATCATATTAGAAAAAATTCCAACTACAATCAACCCATAACCCCTGAACACACACACACACACACACACACACACACACACACAAAATAAACACAAAAAATAAAAATATAAACATAAGAAGACAAGCGAACGATTTGCCTCCAAAAATTCCCAATTCACCCAAAGTCCATCTGTGGGGCCATGAAAGGGAGAACACCTAAAATCACACACAGGAGTTCTTCAAAATAATATCAGGAGAGATAACAAAACAGATCAATAAACCACTTGCCAAGTTCGAAGAAAATATAAGTCAAATATATTTTGAGACAAATGAAGTTATCAGGAAGTCAAAAAAGACACAAAAATAAAAGAGCTAAAGAAAATGATTTGAAACAGGCATGATCAACATGGAAAAGAATTAAATTCAATAAAATGACTCCAAATTGAAATTCAAGACGTTAAAAATTGTAACAAAATATGGGGAAGAGAAGAAACCACTGAGAAGACAAAATCTTGAGAAACACCAATATGGCAGAATTGTAAGCCTCTCTGAGATTTGCCATCTGGAAGCTGGAATATAGCAACGTGAGCAAGACAAGGAGGGAAGTGGATCCCCTGGACTCAGGAAGAATTTGAAGCAAGGACTGAAGCCCACAGGGAGAGTGAAGAGAGAAACTTCAATGAAGAAGAAGGAAACAGCAGAGGCTTTTCCAAGTTGTGACACACTGCATGAGAGGAGCAGTTAAAACCTGCAGACACACAGTGACAGCGGGTGACCACAGATGCCTCCAACAGGGAGACACAGCAGTGGATGGGAGCAGTGGATATGAAAGACTACACTAGCTGGGGGTGAATGCTGAGGGCTTAGTTATCCCATGGGAGAGAGCATTGGCCAGGAGTCGTCTCAGAGAAGGTCTGGCTGAGCTCAGAAATCTGAGCTGCTGCTGGGTCCACTTAACATCTCCCAGCTGAGTTAAGGCCCTCCTTGGAAAGTACACTGATTGCTGCAAGCTGAAGTATCTAGTCTTGGCCCCCTTAGCCCAAATACAAACTGACCTGCAGGGGAATTAAAGGAGCAGGCTCACTGAGATTATTCAGTACCCCACCATAATGCTACTGGGATAAATCAATACTCTGTCATCACACATTGCCTATCAGTGATAGCAGAGACAAACCTGAAAGTGGACTCATTCTGTCTCTCTCTCTCTCTCTCTGTCTCTCTCTCTCTCTCTCTCTCTCGTGTTTGTTGTTGCTGTTGTTGTGGTGGTGGCAGTGTTTTATTTTCCCCTTCATTGGTTCATCTTGTTTTTATATGAGTGTGAATGCGGTTTCTAGCTGGTTTGTGTTTGTTTTTCTGTTCTGTTGTATTTTTCCATTTATCCCTTCCTTCTCTTTCCCTCCAGTCTTCTGCACGATTTTCCCAAAGTTAGTGTGATCACCCTTTTTCCTCCATCCTTACTTATAATCTCTTCCTCTTCTTCTACTTCTGTGTTTTCTCACTAACCCTTTTAAATTTTAACCCCTACAGGTAAAATTGATGTATTGAGGATCTATATACCACACAAAATTTTATGGTTTGCTTTAGATTTTGTTGTAGAACCATAAATCTAGTACATACAGTTAAATGTGCAAATTAATGGTTACCTCACTTTGTTATATCCTAAAATGTGTTTAATGCTATTGTTATTGCTAATGGTACCACTTTAGCTAAAAGTGACATAACTGTTCTAATCAGCTGTTCTTCCTGGTATTCCAGACTCATAGTAACTAAATAAAGGTCATAGAAAATACTGTGGCACAGTGCCAAAAATCAGGAACTGGACCTAGCAGGCAGCAATGTCTCATCCCCAACAAATTGAAGAGGTAGGATCTTGCAACATATTCAAAACCCAAAAAATAGCTATACCTGGGAGACATTTCAAATCAGTAGTCATTCCTAAGGGTTTTAAATACTATCAGTATGGCAAGTCACCATAGACAATTTAAAATTATCAAACCAGGGATTAAATTTACAAAAGAAAAAAAAGAAAATGAGAAGACACTTAAACAAGATGAAACTCCAAACATCTAGTTTAGCAAAGATGAGCCCAGGGGGAAATGAGATGGGACAATCTGAAAGCCACCTGGTTACTCTGAAGTGATAACAGCAAAAATTTAAATGAGGCTCTGGAAAAAATCAAATCAGAAATAAATTCTCAGATAACTTCTGACATAATGCCCACAAGGGTAACTATGCTTAGTGACCCTAGAATCAGATACAAATAAAAAACATAGGAGCTTAAGAAAATGATGGAAGTCATGAATGTGCAACATAGACATACATTTCCAACTCAGGAAAGAAATGGAATCAATAAGACAGATTCAAACAGATATCCAGGAAAATAAAAATTCAACGGAAAGTATATGCAACAGAATCAGCCAGTGTGTGGACAGAATCTCAGGAATACAAGACAGATGTGCAGTTAGTGATCATAAAAAGAAACGTTTCTTAAAAATAACAAGGACCCATGAGAAATCAATCCAGCAACTGCTAGAAGTCACAGAAAAGAGTTACAGGATAGATCGGAGTCAATAAAAAAGCAAAGGATAGTACTATATATATATATATATATATATATTTCACAGATATCATGGCAGAAAACTTCTTGCCAGGGAAAAAGAATTTGACAAATAAGATAAGTGAGGAACATGGAACTTCAATTAGCCATGATCAAAAAATATCTACATGACTGGGTATGGTGGCACACTCCTGTACTTCCAGCATTTGAGAGGCTGAGGCAGGCGAGAATCATTTGCAAGTTCGAGGCAAGGCTGGGCTACAAAGTGAAACAAAGGCCAGCCAGAACAGCATAGTGAAACCCTGTCTCAAAAAGAAAAAAAAAATTACAGTCTATGATACAGTCAGGCATATCATAGTCAGAATTCCAGAAAGTCAGCACAAAAATAGAATATTAAAAGCTTTTAGAGAAAAGAAACATATCACCTATAAAGGAAAGTCCATCAGAATCTCAGCTGACATTTCAGCACAAACCCTTAAGTCAAAGAGAGCTTGGTGTGAAGTATTTCAAACTCTAAAAGAAAACAACCTCCAAACAAGATTGATGTACTTTGCAAAACTATCTTTCAATATTGATGGAGAAATAAGACACATCCATGACAAGAAACACCTGAGGAAACCAGCTCTCCAAAATATTTTGAAGGACATTCTAGAAAGAGATCCAAAGGACAACAACTTCATGGACCCTAACAGAATGACTCCAACAGGCAAGGTAAACAATTAAATGGGGGTGGGGGCAAATCTGCACAGCTAGACCAAAGGTCCTAGTGATGCCACATTCCAGGATGTGCTCTGCCTAGCTACCTGGGTCACGGAGGTTCTGAACTCCACCCAGCCAGGCATAGCACCCCGGCACAATCCTCTTTGAGTGTGTCCTTGCTAGCTGCACAGAGGATCTGAGCTCTGCCCGGCATCTGAGCACAATCCATCGGCGGAATGCCCAGCCAGCCTTACAGATCACAGTGGTACCAAGCTCAGCCCAGCCAAGTGACCCAGAGCCACTCCTCAGGGAGCAACCAGCATAGCCAATGGGTTTTGGAGATTTTGAGTTCCACTCATCAGAGCAAAAGGCCCCCGTTCCATAGTTCAGGAGTGCAGCCTAGCTACACATATGGCAGGTCTGGGAAGTTCTAAACTCTGCCCAGACAGGAGCAAGGCCCCGGAAACATACACCAAGGATACTCTCTGGGCAGCCCCACACTTAGAGGCTCTGAATTCCTCACAGCCAGACCCAAGGTCCAAGTGGTGTCACACTCTGTGGGTGTGCTCTGCCTAGGCATCTGGGTCCTGGAGGTTCTGAACTCCATTCAGTCAGGTGTAAGGCCCCAGCACCAAACACCACGAGTGCGTCCCTGCTAGCTGCCTGGGTTGTAGAGGGTCTGAACTCCACTCAGCCAAGTACAAGGCCCCAGTGACACACTTTGGGGGTGTGCCCCTGCTAGCTACAGGGAGGATAAGCTCTGCAGGCCCCACACCATATTTTGGGGGTGGGCTCCAGCTAGCCACAGAGATATTGGAGAATTGAAGCTCTACCCAAGGAAGCATTCCAGTGCAATCCATTGGGAGGCTGCCTGGCCAGCTACATAGGTCCCAGAGGAAAATGACAAAAAAAAAAAAAGAGCAAGATGCAGTCTCAGTCCTATAGTCCACTAAGGACAAACCCAAGAGACACTGAAATAGAAAACACTGGAAATCACACAACTGAACTTTCTGAAATGATAGCAACTGAAGTAAAGAAACAACTCCATGAAGCTATAGAGGACATCACATCACAAATAATCTCTCAGCTAAAAAATTAAATGACAAACATTATGAAAAAAATGATGTGTGCATCTAAAGAATATCTAGAAAAAATAGAGGAACATAAGCAAATGATGGAAACATTGAAGAGTATAAGACACAATTACAATGCATGAAACAGATTCAAAGGGATATTCAGGAAAATAAAAATTCAATTGAAAGCTGGCAAAAAAAACTTGAATGAAGTTGAAGACAGACACTCAGAACTTGAAGACAGCAGGGAAGTTTATCATCACAAAAGAAAAGGTCTCTAAAAAATAACAAGGAACCAAGAAACAACAATTCAGCACCTGCAAGATGATGTCAAGGAAACAATATAAGATTGATAGGTGTCAACAAAAAAGCAGGGGTGAACATGAGAGACCTGTGAACACTATTTGCAGAAATAATAATACAAAATTTTCCAAACATGGGAAGAGAATCTGATATACAAGTAAGTGAGGCATACAGAACCCCAATTAACCATAACAAAAATAAATCTTTACCCAGACATATAATAACTAGGATATCAGAAATTCAGCACAAGAACAGAATACTAAAAGCTGTCAGAGAAAAAGAAACAGATCACCTATGAAGGAATCAGAATCACGGCAGACTTCTCAACACAAAACTTCAAGTAAAGAAGAGTTTGGAGTGAAGTATTTCAAATACTGAAAGAAAACAATTTTCAACCCAGATTGATGTATCCTACAAAAAAATTCTTTAAAAATTGATGAAGAAATAAGATACTTCTATGGCAAAGAACAACTGAAGAAATTCATGGCCACCAACCCAACACTACAAAGAGGACTGAAAAGCCGGGTGTGGTGGCGCACACCTTTAATCCCAGCACTCGGGAGGCTGAGGGAGGCGGAGCCTTGTGAGTTCGAGGCCGGCTTGGGCTACAACACAAGCGCAAGGCCGGCCTGAGCTACATAGTGCGACCCTGCCTCAAAAAACCTGGGCCCGGAGTTTGGCTCAGTGCCTTAAGCTCCTGCCCTGGCAGGCGCGAGGTTGTGAGTTCAATCCCCGGTGCCACAAAAAAAAAAAAAAAAAAAAAAAAAAGGACTGAAAGACACTCTACAAGGAGACAAAGTTAACTATAATCCAAAGAACAATGGCAAAAGGAAACCACTCAGCAGGGCAAACAAACAGAAACAGTAGAAAATCACCAACAGAAAGAAAACATGACCATGATAATTCAGTACATATCAGTAATATCAATCAATGTAAATGGTCTCAACTCACCAATAAAAAGAAACAGGCTGGCAGAGTGGATTAAGAAACAAAATCCCACAATATACTGTGTACAAGAAACACTTTAACTCAAAGGGAAGTTCACAGACTAAAAATCAAATGATGGAAAACAATATTTCGTACAAGAGGAACCCGGAAAAAAGCAGGGGTAACAATTCTGTTTGCAGATAGTGTGAACTTCAAACAAAGATTGATCACAAGAGACAAAGAAGGTCACTACATTCTTGTTAGGGGAGAACGTGAGGAGGAAGAGATTATGATCATAAATATACATACACCAGACATGGGAACACCCAACTATGTAAGACAAATCTTAATAGACATGGAAAACCAACTAAAACAATAATCCAGTTATAACAGGGGACCTTAACACCCCATTGTCACAAAGGCAAAGATCAACCAAACAAAAAATCAGAAAAGAAATGACAGAACTGAGTCAAACTTGTGAACAAATGGACTTAGTAAATGTGTACCAAATGCTCCACCCAGTGACATCAGAATATGCATTCTTCTCAGCTGCACATGGGCCATTCTCTAAAATAGATCATATACTAGCCCACAGATTATGCTTAAGTAAATGCAAAGGATTTGAAATAATTCCATGCATATTATCTGACCATAGCACAATAAAATTGGAAATTAATGACAAAAACCCCACAAGAACCCGGTAAACACATGGAAATTAGATAATACACTCCTGAACAATCAATGGGTCACAGAAGAAATTAAAGAACAAGTAAAACAATATCTACGATTGACTAAAAATGCAAATGCAAATTGCCAAAACCTGTGGAACACAATGCAAGCAGTCCTCACAGGGAAATTTATAGCACTAAAATCCCATATCATGAACAACTTAACTCTGCACCTCAAATATCTAGAAAAAGAAGAGCAAGTCAATCCCAAAGTCCAAAGAAGAGAGGAAATGATAAAGAAGAGAGCAGAATTTAAAGCAATTGAAACTAAGAAAACAAAACAAAGAATTAATGAATCAAAGAGTTGGTTTTTGGAAAGAACAAATAAAATTGATAAGTCCCTAGCCAACCTTATTAAAAAGAGTAAGGGAAAATCTCAAATACATGCAATAAGAAATGAAAAGGATGAAATCAGTGCAGACCCTGTGGAAATACAGAAGATCATCAATACGTACTTTGAAAATATGGCAAATATGTACTACAAAAAGGATGTACTACAATAAAGCAAAACAAAATAATTTATCTCCAGAAGACAAAATAGGTAAAATTGTTGAAGTTGTAGATATAGACAAGGTCTGCATCAATGGAAAGCCAGTTATATAGGAAATAGTTCAGTAAACCAACCAATGGGATCATATCTGGTTAAAAATCTTCTGCACAGCAAAGGAAACACTAAGAGAATAAACAGTCAAGCTACAGAATGGGAAAAAATTGCAAATGATTTATCAGATAGATGACTCAAATTTAAAACGTGTGAAGAACTTAAAGAAATTAAACCACCCAAAATAAATAACCTGATCAAAAATAGGAAAGCAAAATAAATAGACACATCATGGAAAAAGTACAGATGGCCAATAAATACATGAAGAAATGTTCAACATCAGTGGTCACTAAAGAGATGCAAGTTAAACCAGCACAGAAATTACAACTTTCATAGAAGAATGGCTGTCAGCAGGAAGTAAAATAATAACAATTACTGGCAATTCTTTTGGAGAAAAGGAACATTTCTACACCATTTGTAGTAATGTAAACTAGTATAACTATTATGGAAATCAGTATGGAGATTCTTCAATAACCTGAAACTAGAAAATCCATTTGGCTCATTTCTTCCCCTTTACATCACCTTCCTTAAAGAATTAAAGATATCATTCCAGTGATAGAAACATACATTTATAGCATCAAAATCCATAATGAGTAGTCTTTGGGAGGCTTCCAGGAAGATGGAACAGTAAGCAGCAGAGTAAATAGCCTCTCTGAGAGATACAGTCCGGATGCTGGAATATAGCATCATGGGGAAGACAAGAAGGAAAGAAGTGGGTCTCCTGAACCCAGGAAGAATCTAAAGCAAGAACTGAAGCCCACAAAAAGAGTAAAAAGAAAAACTTAAATGAAGAAGAAGGTTGCAGTTGGTGGCACCTTTGCCTGGAGCCAGACCCACTGTGCCAGAGGAGCTATTGGAACCTGAGGACACATGATCAAGGTGACATGGCAGCAGAAACCCTGGAGGCCTCTGCAGAGAGAGGCGGCATTGGAGGTGTGTGGCAGTGGACAGGAGTAGCAGACCTGGAAGACTGAACTGGCTGGCAGTGAGTATAGAGGACTCAGTACTCCTGCAGGAGAGATCTATTGGCCAGGAACCATTTTGGAGTTGGGCCTTGTTGTAGTCAGGGGTTACATGGAGAACAACTGCTACAGGACACAGTGTTTGTAATATTATTTTATAATAGTCACCCAAAGTTATACACGAGAAAGTACAGGAAGATCTGTTCACAACACTAAGACCCAGGATAGCCGAGGGCCTGGATCCCACAGCAATGTCATGCAAGAGTCCCACTAGAGACCCAAATGCATGACAATGCCTCCCACAGTACCAACTGGGAATCTAAGAGCCCCCAATAAGGGCTCACGCCAGTTTATTTACAGTTCTGTGCTGGGAAGGCCACAGGTCAGCGGTGGAGCTAGAAAGTTTATGCCAGCAGGGTGAAGGAGCTGTGCAGTGGGTTGAGGGTTCTATGTAGGAGCCGAGAAGTCACGCTCAAAAGAAGAAGCGGGGCTGCCCTGAAGAGCACCACAGCCATCCCCAACGGCGACGAGGTCCCGCGCTCCTCCGATGATGGAGAACAGTTGGGAACAGGTCAGGAAACCCAGCATGACAAGCTTCTCCAGCACACAGCCTCCCCTCCGGAGCCAGGAAGCAATGCACAATGTGAGGAGCAGGGCTCCCACAATGTGAACCACAGCCACTCTCACCGACGAGGTCCCGAGCTCCTCTGACGATAATGGCCGAATCCATATTGGAGAAGCCAGCATGACGAGCACCTCCAGGAGAACCAGCGGCTCCAACAGCAACTCTTGGAAGAACCCACAATGCTTCCTTCTTCTCCATGTCCCTATTTATGCTGGCAACTTTCTTCAGGTAGAGCATCTTTACTCAACACCAGCTGAAGCTGGTGCTAAGTTGACCACCAGTTTGTAATCCATAACAGGCCTGATAAGCCCAGAACCAGAACTTCTCTGGGCTTCCTTTAGCAGGTCCTATCTGGGCACAAACCCATGGAAATTGTTTGGATGGAGCCCTGCCAATGTACACATTCCAGGGGACATCTCAGAGGTTCCCTGCAGGTAGCCAGCTTGGTCTGGAGGCAGTGGCTGGCCCCACCCCTGCACACACTCCAGGGGTGGTAGTGAGGATCCTCACTCTGCAGGTGGTGGCCAGCCCTGCTCCTGTGTGCATTCTAATGGGCATTGTGGAGGTTCCCTGAAGGTAGCCAGCTCCGTCTGGAGGCAGTGGCCCTGCGAACACTCAGGGGCAATAGTGGAAGACCCCATCTGGTGACCAGCCCAGTTCTGCAGGTGGTGGCAAGCCTGGTGCCTGTGCACACTCCACCAGCCACTGGGGAGCCAATGAAGGCTAGGAAAAGCAGCAGACAGCCCTGTGCCAGCACACCCAATGACTACCATCAGATATTCGTAGCCAGAACTGGCTAGAAGAACCTGTCTCGCTTCAGAGAAATTGTAGGCAATGCAGGAAGTGCCTGAGACTCCAGTACCCACTTGTCCAGAAAAACTAAGGAATATGTCAAGACAAAGAAGCAAAAGGCAGTCTCTGGCCTCCAATCCAAGCAGCGCAAGTCCAGGAGATGCAAACATGGAAGACATAAGGAGTTGCACACCTGAAGTTCCTGAAGTGATGCAACTAAAGTAAAGAAATAACTTCTTGAGGCTATAAAAGAAATTAGAACAGAAATACTAACTTGGGTAAAAGAAGAAATGAAAAACATAATAACAGAATTGCTAGGCATCTCTAAAGAAGACATAGATAAAAAAATGAAGGAGCATAGGAAAATGAGGGAAATCTTGAATGAACAATACAAAAAAGATTTAGAATACATGAAACAGATTCAAAGAAATATCCAGGAAATTAAAAACTCCATTGAAACCTGGCAAAACCACTTGAAAGAAACTGAAGATACAGTTTCAAACCTTGAAGACAGGTTTGCAACTTGTGATTGCAAAAGGAAAGATCACTTAAAAATAACAAACAACCTGGAAGTAACAATTCAATGGCTGCAAGACAAACCAAAGAAATACAATTTAAGAATAAAAGGTGTGAGTGAAAAGCAGGGGTCAACACAAATGACATTAAAAGTCTATTTACAGAAATAATATCAGGAAACTTCCCAAGCATGGGACAAGGAAGTGACATTCAGATAAGTCATATCTAAAATAAATCTACACTCAGACATATAATAATCAAGATCCCAGAAATTCAACACAAGAACACAATACTACAAGCTGTTAGAGAAAAGAAATAGATCACCTATAAAGACAAACCCGTCAGAATCATGACAGATTTCTCAACACAGGCCATCAAGTCAAGAAGAGCTTGGAGTGAAGTAGTTCAAGCACTGAAAGAAAGCAGCTTCCAACCCAGATTGATGTAGTCTGCAAAACTATCTTTCGAATTTAACAGAGAAACAAGATACTTCCATGACAAAGAACAACTAAAGGAATTCATGATCACCAAACCAACCCTACAAAGAATACTGAAAGACATTCTAGGAGAGATAAAAAAAAAAGACCATAGCTCCACAAACAGTGGCATAGCGGTATCACAAAGTGGGGCAGACAATTGAATGGAGAGGAAAAGTAGGAAGCCAATGGCAGGAAAATAGCATGGCAGAGACGAGGTAGTGCATGTTGGCCATAAT
This sequence comes from Dasyprocta punctata, assembly GCA_004363535.1. NCBI lineage: Eukaryota > Metazoa > Chordata > Mammalia > Rodentia > Dasyproctidae > Dasyprocta > Dasyprocta punctata. The sequence goes on from RJWM01010163.1 coordinate 27,707, forward strand.
CATTAATGCAGATGGCCTCAATTCACCAATAAAAAGAAACACAGGCAGAGTGGATCAGGAGACAGGATCCATCCATATGCTTTATACAAGAAACACATTTAACTCAAAAGAGTGTTCGTAGACTGAAAGTCAAGAGAGAGAGAACAATGCTCTATGTGACAGGGAACTAGAAAGAAGTGGAGGTAGCTTGCCCATTAGCTACAGAGTGGACAAGAAAGACACGGCATTTTTATACAATGGAAAACTACTCAACTATAAAGAAAGAAAACCTCGAGGTTCTTGTAGGTAAATGGATACTATATAAGATCATGCTCATGGATGAAATGATTCAGAGTCACATGGGTGAACATCATGTTTTCTCCCTAGTGTAAAAAACTAAAGGAGTTGGTGAGATTCAAAATACACAATACATATTGTGAAAGTGAAAGGGCAGGAAATGTCTAAAAATGGAAGACAGTGGTCATTGTTAATCTATTATCATGATTTGAATCCTGTAATGTTTTCATTGTTCTGTTTAGTTTGGTTTTATTGTGTTTTGATTTGTCTAATTTTACGATGTTTGATGGCATGGACAACTATTTAAAAATAACAAAATACATTATGGTAGCCACTATTGATTTCCTATTACCTTGTTTTGAAGCCCTGTATTGCTTTCAGTGTTTTGTTTTGAGTGATTTTATTCTATTTTGATGTGTTTTATTGTATTATGACTGATGATAGTGGCAACCACTTAGAAGATAACAGGAGGCATTATGGTAACCACTGTTGTTTCACTATTGTTTTGAAGTTCTGTATTGCTTTCATTATTTTGTTTTTATTGGTTTTATTCTGTACTATTTTGTTTGAGTTTATTACACATGATGATATTGGCAGTTATTTTAAAGATAACAAGAGATTTTTATGGTAGCCAATATTGATTTCCTTTTATCTTTTTTGAAGTCATGTACCATGTTCATTGTTTTGTTTTGATTGACTCTATTCTGTTTTGTTTTGTTTGATTGTATTCTCTTCAAAATAAAAAAGAAACAAGTAGCATTTGGCCTAGCCTCTATGTTTGCCTATCAATAGATGAATCGACAAACTATGGTATTTGCACACAGCAGAGTACACTCTGCCATAAAGAAGGACACACGAGTCATTTATAGGAAAGTGGATGCACTTTGAGACCATAACAATCTTTTAAAACATTTTTATTAGTACCTGTGTGTAGTACAGAATATATATTATTTGTGGGAAGTTGGTACATGTACATCAAATATCTCATTTCCTTTTCATCTGCATTTATTCTCTCTTGCCCTTTACCCATCCCTTGATACCTTCCTTTTTAAAACTTTTTTACATATTTTCATTGGATAGTACTTACATTCTATATGTATACTTGGTACATATACATGACATATATTCATTCTTTTTCATCTCTTTTCCCACTTTTCCCTCCCACTACTTCCTTCTCTTGATCTCCTTCCCATTTGAGAAAGATCTATCTTTCTACTTCCTGTTATCTATCTTTTAGTTTGTTCTTTATATTTTGGATTTAACATATGAGAAACCGTTTAATACTTATTCTTGTGTCTTAATTTCAGATTTAGCTTGTCAGTTTCTAAAAGAAATTCTTTTGGGATTCTCATAAATAATGAAATGAATCTGTAGAACACAGGTTAGTGTTCACATTTTCCCCTTCATTCCATCCACATTTTTGACCAGTGTGTGGTTCATTTATTTATAAGTCTTTGTAAAATTAATTATCATACATACAGGCTAGTAGGCTTCAAACTTAAAACACATAGACAGTTATATTTAAAACACATAGACAGTTATACTAAATTAAGGTAAACTATTAGATACATTGTTCATGTAGGATTACAATAACTTTTTATATTATCTGTCTTTTATTTTGCACTTTATTTATACATTGAATTTTTCATATAAGAGAAACCATGTGATATTTGTGTGTCTAATGTACTTCACCTAAGATTATAGTCTCAAAGTACATCCATTTGCCTAAAAATGATTCAGCTTTATCCTTCTATATGACAGGCTAGTTCCACAATGTGTGTAAATGCATCTTCTTCCTCGATTCATTTATTGATGGGCACAGTGGCCATTTCCTAGATTAAACTATTATGAGTTGTGCTACAATAGAAATAGATATTCATCTATTATTGAATACAAAGTCTTTAACACTTTTAGAAAGATGCCAATATGGTAAACTACTGGGTCAAATGGAATTTCTACTTTTAGTATTTTGAGGAAACTTCATACTGATTTCGATAATGGTTGTGCCAGCTTTTAATCACACCAACAATGAAGGTGGTTTCTTTTTTCCTGGAGACTCACCAGTATTTGTTACTGGTTTATTTCTTGATGGTAGCCATTCTTTCTGGAGTGAGATGTAAACTCAATGTTTTTTTTAATTTGCAGTTCTTAAATGACCAGCCATTTTGGGCAGTTTTTTCATGTATTTATGGGCCATTAGCATTTCCTATTCTGAGAAGCATCTATTCATTTCAGATGCCTTTTTATTGGGTCTTTAATATTGGAGAGTCTAATTGCTTTTTGCTTCTTTATGTATTCCAGGTATCCATCTTTAGTCTGAGGAGTAGGTGGCCAAAAAATGTTTTCCATTGTGTATGCTGTCTCTTCAATTTTTGATGGTTTCTTTTACTGTGCTAAAGTTTTTTCATTTGATGTGACCCCATTTGTTAATTTTAGTATTATTTATTTTGCAGCCAGGATTCTGTTCACAAATTCCTTGCTACACATAAGTCTTCAATAGCCTTATGTATTTTGTCTTCCAGTAGATAAACTGTTTTTGTTCTACTGTTTAGGTCATTGATCTATTTGGTTTTTAGTTTTGTGCATGGTGAGAGATAAGGGTATCGTTTCCATCTTTCTCATGTGGATAGTTTCTTTTTCCATCAGCATTATTTAAAGAGGTTATCTTCCTGATTAAGCTTTTGTAGTTCTTATGTATCTAGGAATCTGTGCATAACATCTGTGTTTTCTGTTTTGTTAGAACAAAGTTTCTCAAAGTATGTATTGATGATCTTCTGGAGTTCTGCAAGATTTGTTGTGATTTCACTCTTTGCTATCCTAATTGCATTAATTTGAGTCTTTTCCTTCCCTTTTTGATAAGATTGGCAAAGGGTTTATCAATTTTATATAATCTTTCAAAGAACCAACTCTTTTGAACCTTCATATTGTTTTCTTAGTCTCAATTACATTAATTTCTGCTCTGTTCTTTATAATTTCTTCCCTTCTACAAGCTTTGGGCTTCACTTGTTCTTAACAGAAGTTTGAGATTTAACATTAGATTGTTTATTTGAGCTTGTTCTGTCTTCCTGATGTGTGCATCCACTGCTATAAATTTTCTTTTTAGGATTACTTTCATTGCATCCTGTAAGTTTTACTATGTTGCATCAGCACTATCAATTAGTTGCAGACTGTATAATTTCTTCTTTAATTTCACCTGTGATCCACTTGCTGTTCAGTGGAATGTTATTTAATTTCCATGTATTTATGGAGTTTTTATGGATTCTTTTGTCATTTGTTAACAACTTCATTGCACTGTGGTCAGCAAATACATATGGGATAATTTCAATTCATTTACATTTACTTAAGCATGTTCTCTGGGCTAGTATGAGATCTTTAAAAAAGGAGCTGAACACATTTGTTAGAAGAATAAAAACATCTTTAATGAATGGTGCTAGAAAAACTGACTTTCTAAATGTCAAATATTAAAACTAGATGCACTAAACAAACTAAAAGTAAAATGGATCAAAGATCTAAATTTCAAAAAAGAAACACTAAATTTACTGGAAGACAAAGTAGGTAGAAATTTTAAAGACATGAGAGTAGGTAGGGAGTTCATGAACAAAACTCAAACTGCACAGGAAATACTTCAAACAATCAACAACTGGGATCTCATCTAATTGAAAAACTTTTGCACGGCAAAAAAAATCAGCAACAGAGGGAGAAAGCAATGAACATAGTGGGAAAATATTTATACCAGATCTACTTCAGATTAAGGACTAATGTATAGAACATGTAAAAAATAGAAAAAATTCAGGCCATCCAAACTCAAAGACACAATGCAAAAATGGGTATTTGAGATGAGTAGACATTTCTTAGAAGAACAAGAACAAATGGCTAATAAATATATGAAAACACGTTCAACATCAATAGTCACTTGAGAAATGCAAATTAAAACAATACTGAGATCTCGTCTCATCCCAGAATAAATGACTACTCTCCAGCAAACAACTAATAGCGAATGCTGACAGGGTCGTGACAAAAAAGGAACACTTTTTCACTATTGGTGGGATTGTAGACTGGTGCAACCACTGTGAAAATCAGCGTGTAAATTCCCCCAAAAACTAAGAATTGACATCCTATTTCACCCAAATATTCCACTTCTGGGTATCTTCCCAGAATTAAAAACATCGTACTGCAGTGATACATGTGCACCCATGTTTGTAGCTGCACATAGCTAAATTTTGGAAACAATCCAAATGCTCATCAACCAAGGAATGGATAAAAAAAGGCTTTTTTAAAAATATAATGGAGTACTACTCAATCATAAAGAAGAATAAGCTTGAAATGTTTTAGGTAAATGGATGCTATATTCATAAGTGAAGTAAATCAGACAAATATAAGTAAACATCATATTGCCTCTCTAGTATGAGAAGCTGAATGAGTAAGTGAGAGCCAAAATGTTCAATAGACATTGTGAATTGGGCAGAAATTGTACAACACAAAAGAGAAACTAATGGGGGAAAAGGGAAAGGAAGGAAACAAATAAGAAAAAAATATATATATACACAAGATAGTTAACATAATCATAAAGTGAGTTTTTCTTACTTCATTGAAAAGAAAAGTTTGTGCTAATATTGCTTGGACCGTGTTTCATGCTTATATCTTGGACTCTATGTAGCTACTTTCAAGATAACAATACACAATATATTAATTATTGCTACTCTCTGAATAGCCTGTTTTTAAACTCTGTTTTATTTTTATTTCTATTTTTTCTCTTCAAAATGAAAAAAAATTCAAAACCCTATAGAATATGAAAATACATGGTCTTTACCTCAATTTGATGAAAGCCATCTATGACAAACCAGCAGCTAACATCATACTAAATGGACAAAACTAAAAGCTTTTATTCTAAAATCAGGCACAAGACAAGGACGTCCACTATCATGACTTCTATTCAATGTATTTCTGGAAACATTAGCCAGAGCAATTAGAAAAGAGAGAGAAACAAAAGGAATAATGATAGGAAAGGAAGAAGTTAAACTATCACTATTCGCAGATTCCATGACATTCTACATAGAAGACCACAAAATTCCATCAAAATACTTCTAGAATTAATAACCAAATTCAGTAGTGTGGCTGGATACAAAGTCAACACTCAAAAATCAATGCCATTCCTGTACACAAACAACAAACTCACTGAGAGATAAAGTTGGAAAATCTCACCTTCACTATAGTATTAAAAAAAAAACACCTAAAAATCATTCTAACAAAGGATGCAAAAGATCTTTACATTGAGAATTTATAATACTCTGAAAAAAGAGATCAAAGAGGATATTAGAAAATGGAAAGGCATCCCTTGCTCATGGATAGGAAAAACCAACATTATGAAAATGGCCATACTACCAAAACTGTTATACAGATTTAATGCGGTGCAAATCAAAATTCCTTAGCATATATCACAGATCTAGAGAAAACATTCCTAATATTATTTTGGAAACAGAAGAGACCTGAAATAGCAAAAGCAATCCTATGCAACAAACTCAAAACAGGAGGCATCACAATCCCAGACCTGATATTATACTACAAAGCTACTGTGGCAAAATCAGCATGGTACTGGCAAAAAAATAAAACAAACAAACAAACAAACAGCAAAACAAAACAAAAAAAACCAAAAACCAGACCTGAGGATCAATGGAACAGATTAGATGATGTAGACACAACTATAAATACACTCAGCCATCTTATGTTTGACAAAGGGGCCCAACATGTTCACTGGAAGAAAGACTGCCTCTTTAATAAATGGTGTTGGAAAAACTGGTTTTCACATGCTGAAGACTAAAACTAGATGCATGTTTATCAGTATGCACTAAAGTCAAAATGGATCATAGATCTAAATATTAATATTAGAAACACTAAATCTACTGGAAGAGAAAACAAGTAGAAATCCTGAAGACAGTAAGAGTAGGCAGAGTTCATGAACAAAACATCAAACTCGATGGGAAGTACTTGAAAGAATCAACAACTGGGATCCCATTTTGTTTAAGAGTATTTGCACATGAAAATAAATTACCAACTGAGTGAAAAGAAAACCCACATATTGGGAAATATTTTTAATCAGCTGTCCCTCAGACAAAGGACTTCTATGTAGGACGTATAAAGAACTGGAAAAAAAAATCAGGCCTCCAAATTGAAAGACCCAATGCAAAAATGGGCATCTGAGATGAATATGCACTTCTCAGATGAAGAAATGCATATGACAAGTAAATATATGAGAAAATGTTCAATATCAGTGGTCATTCAAGAATTGCAAATTAAAACAACACTGAGATTATATCTCACTCCAGAAAGAATGACCATCATCAAGAAATCAACCAATAACAAATGCTGGTGGGGCAGTGGGGAAAAAGGAACCCTTCTCCACAGTTGGTGGGAGTGTAGAGTGTTATAACCACTGTGTAAATCAGTGTGGAATTTCCTCAGCACACTAGGATTAGAGGTCCCATTTGACCTAGTATCCCCCTTCCAGGTATTTTCCTAGAAGTATTAAAAACATCATACCACAGCCATGTATGCGCACCCTTGTGTATAGCAGAATTTGTAAGAGCTAAATCTTAAAAACAAACCACATGCCCATCAACAAAGGAGTAGATAAAAAGGTGTGGAATACTATTCAGCTTTAAAGGAGGATAAACTTGAGACTTTTATAGACAAATGGATGGAATTAGAGACCATACTCATAAGTGAAATAAATCAGACTTGTGTGCCATGAGCACCCTATTGTCTCCCTAGTATAAGAACTGAAAGAGTAAATAAGTTTCAAAATCTACTATGGATATCATGAAAGGGAAAAAAACTGCTCAAAGGAAAGAACAGCTAGGATGTGAGGAAGGAGAAAAGAAGTAAGGGGAAAAAATATATATATACACACAAGATCGCTAAGATAATTATATTACTAATTATTTTAGTTCATTAAAATGAACTGTTTTTGCTTATATTGTTTGATCAGTTTTGCATGCCTGTATCTTATAATTTTAGCAACTATTTTGAAGATAACAATACACAATTTGCGAACCATTGTTAATTTCCTATTATATTTATATGAAATTCTTTATCACTTTTTGTTTTTTCTCTTTAAAATATAATATTGAATTTAGACTTTAGTTTTCTTTTTTCTGATACATTTTTCTGCCTTTAGAGTGGATTTAATTGTGGCTTCACAAAATGATTTAGGAAATGTTACTGCTTCTTTTATTTTTTAAAACTGTGTGGTGATCCGGCCCGCGGATCAACTCGTGGGTCTCGCCTGGAGGAGAGACGGGATGGGGGATGGGGGCAGGGCAAGAGGAGAGAGAAACGGAGACAAGTCAAGCTATTCCGATCAAGTCTCGTTTATTGTGGAAATGTTCAAGGTTTATATAGAAACGGGAGTGGAAGCTGTCATCGTATGGGGGTGTGGACAGGTCATCATTTCCCGGCGGGACAGGGGAGGATCATGGGAAATGTAGGCTTACAATGTAGGCTTGCAAGAGAGGATCATGGGAGATGTAGGCTGACACACCGAATGCCCACAGGGAGGAGAAAAATGGAGGAGAGATGGAGTGGCAGCTGTGAGACTGTTTCACCACTCCCTAAAGTGTGGGAAAAATTGGTATTAATTCTTTGAAAGTTAAATAGAATTCAATGGTGAAACCATGTGGATTTGGGATTTCTTTGTGGGTAGGTATTTTATTATCTATCATTTCTTTTACTTGTTAGAGACATTGAAATTGGCTACTTTTTTTAGTTAGTGGCCATATAAAGTGTTTTTCTAGGAATTTGTTCATTTCATGTAAGTTATATTCAGTTTGCTGAAATAAAGTTGTTCGTAATACTTTCCTTTCCCTAAAGTCAATAGTTTATCTAGTTTTATTCGTGCTTCTAGTTACTTTTCTTTTTTTCATGCTTTTCTAGATTAAATAAACTCAAGTTTTGCCAACTTTGTTGAGCTTTTCAAAGAACAATATGCAATTTTATTAAATTTGTCTATTATAAAATCGTAAGACTCATTAATTTTTGATTTTTCTATTCTTTTCTCCATTTACTTTTTGTTTTCTTTCCTTTTTTCAGTTCACTAAGGTGTTAGGTTGCATTTGAGACTTTTTTCCTTTTAATGTAGGTATTTGCAACTGTAACTTTGCCTCTAAGAAATTCTTTAACTGTGTTTCATAAATTTTTATATCTTATATCTTGGTTTTCATTCGTGTGAAAGTATTTTTATTTCCCATTTTATATCTTCTTTGATCTATATGTTATTTAGGAGAATGGTGTTGACATTTCTACATATGATTGAGTTTCCTAAAGTCTTTCCTTTATTAAGTTCTAATTCACAGCACCATGGTCAGAAAACACATTTTATGTTGTTTCTACCCTTGTAAATTTATTTACATTTATTTTATGATCTACCATGAAGTTTATCCTGGATAATGCTCCTTGTACTTTTGAGAAGAATATATTTTATACTGTTGCTGAGTGTCTTGTAGATATCTGTTAAGTATAATTTATTTATAATATGTTTAAATTGTCTATGTCCTCATCTATCTTCTGTCTAGCTGTTTTATTATTAAAATGATTAAAATCTATATATTAATGCTGAATTGTCAATTTTTCCTTGCATTTCTTTTTTTTATTTAAGCAAAGAAGGAAAAAAAAGACATATATAACAAAGACAACAAGCAAAAGAGACAAACAAACGACTAGAGTAAATGCACAACAGTAACATTGCAGGTTTACAAAACAGGATGATAGAAACTTGACAATGGTTGCAATACTGCGTATTGTTATCTTCAAAATGGTTACTTACATTAGATATAGACATGTAAAACTGATCCAATCATATGAGTATTAATGGTTCTTTCTCAATAACGAATGCATTCAGCAGTGTGTTCATTTTAGTTATCTTACATATACATATATACAGATTTATATCTTTTCTTTTTCCCTTTTCTCTTTCCCCCTTTTCCCTTCCCAATTACTTTTGCTCTTTGAGCTGCTTTTTTCCCTTACATAGTATTTATTATAGATTTTGGATCATGTATACTTTTTCCGTTTCTTACACTAGGGAGACAATATGGTATTTACACATGTGGGTTTGATTTATCTCACTTATGAGTATGGTCTCAAGTCGTGACAACTTACTTATAAAAGTCTCAATGCAATCTTTCTTAATAGCTGAGTAGTACTCCATTGTATAAAAATACCACATCTTTTTTATCCATTCCTTGATTGAGACTTTTTTCTTTTTAATGTAGGTATTTGCAACTGTAAATTTTTCCTTGCATTTCTGTATGATTTTGCTTAATGTATTTTGGTGCTCTTGGTTATCAGTTGCATATATGCTGACAAATATCTTCCTAGTGAATCAATATTTTTGTTATGACATTTTTATCTTTAATAATATTTTTTATTTTAATGGCATTTTATGCATATTAGTCTAGCCACTCTAGTTTTCTTGCCTTTACTATTTGCATTATGTATCTGTTTCATTGAACTAGGTGTGTCAACAATGGTTAGCTCCTTTAAGTGATATTCCTACTAAAAGACATGAGTGTTCAGCAGGAGAGGATGGAAGTAACTGAAGTTGTCTTGGCTTGCCTCCCCCTTGGTATGGCACGACTGCCTCATGGATCAAAGAAAGGGTTGTCAAGGCCCAAGTACTTTCATTGTGTGTCAGTGAGGGATTAGACTGAGGAAGGGAGCCAGTACTTCTCCAGTGTATTGCCCAGGATGTAGGCTCAGCAATAAGGCAGCTGAAGAAAAGTGAGGAATAATGACATTCTGTTATTCTTGGAAATTAAACTATTCTACTGGGAGCTGATACAACAGGGAGTCACTATTCATTATTTTATTAGTACATGTTTGTAGTACATAAAGTTTACATTCATTTTAGAGTGTATGTACATATACAATAATATATTTGATGCTTTTTTATCTCCCTTTATCTCCTCACCAACTTCCTCCCTCCATCTCTAGATCCCCTTTCCCTATTATTATTATTGTTGTTGCTATTATTAATGTTATTAATTCATGCTTATGACATTGAATACTTGCATTCATTGTGGGTGTTTTGTAGCTGACAGTTGTAGTCTGGAGTGGAGTCTGCTTCAGTAAGTGGAGTGGATAGAAGGAGAGAGCAATCTTAGTTCAAATTGCCCTGACTTCCTTACCAAATTTCCATGAATTTTCCTGAATATATCTTTCTCCATTTTCTCATTGCCCTTATGAACATTTACAAAGGCTTTAAATAGTTGTTTATTTTATATATAGTTTTTACTATTTTAATTAAGGAGAGGGTTGGTAAGGCTACGTTTGTCATACAGGAAGACAATCTTCTTGGAACTCCCTTAAAACAAATAAAATTAAATGCATAGGATTTCAAGGAAAACCAGTTACACTGAAACAGTTTTAAAATTATTTTTAAAATAAAGTTGTGGTATATTAAAATATGTATTTGTTGATACATTAAATATTAAGTGATGAGTCTTCTAAGTGTCATAATTTCATAATAGTTGCAAAGAAAAACTGTACTTCTAAATACCTATAAATACTATTTTATGTAAATATCTATGCTATCCCAGGACCAATTTCAGATAGGGTTAACAGCAATTATTTTGTTGCCTATATTCCTAATTAAAGAAAATACTATGTTTCAATTAGAAGTTAGTAAAAATAAATATGTAAATATTTTCTTTACAAATTTGTGACCCCCTGAATTGTATTTATGAACTTTTTAGAAAATTCATGGACCCCCCTCCCCGTGCCACATTCAGAACTAGTGTTTTCAATTCTTGCAATGTGAAAAAATTTGTGTAGCTCTCAGGGACCGCATCCTATTCTATGATCAATAAGTCACAACTAAAGTAAAACTAAGATTTAGGATGTTGTGAAATCTAAATATCTTTTTTGACAGTTTCTCTAATCACTCATATAAACAGTTAAAAGTTATCTATATTTTAATCATTTCATCACTATTGTATTTTTTTTCACCTTCATGGTCAACTTATCTTCTGTCTCTAAACTGGCTCAAAATGTTTCTGATAAATTCTCCATTCTTGTTTCCATGGACACCTTATTTATCCCCTCTTCAGACCTCTTCAGAGTCCCAAATTGCTTGTTATCAGGAATGGAGCTTTATTATCCTTGCTTGAAAAACTCATTGTCACACCATTTTAACTTCATCAGAGCTAGTCCAAGATGTAACATGTTCATTCTAGGGTCATAAACTGAAAGCACTTGTCAACTCCCTTTTCCTAATGGAAATTTCTAGCGCTAGGACCCAAGGGAAAATCAGTATTGCCAAAATCTCCAGAAGATATCACTTACTGCTGCTGTCCTTTGTAATTTTGATGTGGCACTACTATTTGGGAGACTCTTAACCTGATCGTTTAAGCATTGCACATCTGTCTAACCAGCTTCCTCCCATTCTTCCTTTCAAATTTTGTTTAAAAATGTCTGTTTTTGAAAGCATGTTCTCTGCTCTCTTTTGATTCTGGAGAAAATCAATAATTAACTCATAAATCTAGCCATTGACTTTTTTCCCAAGAAAATTTCTCTAATCCTTTGTTGTGCATCAGGAAATTTCACCAGGCAGTCACTGATATTGGTTGCTTTTGAAAATTTGCCAACTAAATAATGAATTGCATATATACACTATTTTATTAAACATTTGATTTGGCAATTCCTTAACCATACAGTTTCAGTTTTTAGCCAAATTTTGTAGCAGTGCTAAAAGAGATTGTCTTAAAAGAGAGAAGACCATGAGCATAAAATGATGGACAAAAAGAACAATAACTGATTATATCCTTCAACAAATGGTGTTCTTTGTTTTATTAAGTAAAATCTTCTACAGGCAAAATGCCACTATTGAGAAACATAATAGGACCATTTCTATGCCCAGGTAGAGGGCTCACTGTAATATTGTTTATTTTATTATTTGGCTACACAAATTCTCTACAATATACAGACACTGCACATGCTTACTTGTATGCATGACAGTCTCGTTTACACTAATACTACCTGATCCTGAACTGTTTGCATTATGTCCAGAAGAGAAAGAGAGTCAAACCAAATTTTTCTAGACTTTTTAGTACTCATTGAACCATATATCAAATAGAAATTTCTGTCCAATTACTTTCATTGTGACACTCTTAATATATTTTTTAATCATCATCACTTCCATTAGCATAACACAAACATACACACACGCACACACACACTCCAATCCTGAAATGAATATTGTAAGCATAAGACTTCCAACATTTGTCTCCCAATTCCAATACATTTATTTTTTACTTACTAACTGCATATATAGACAGACATTTATCTCAGGTATTTGCCTAAGGTAAGAATAGGAATCTTAGCGCAAGCTTTAGTAAAACAGAATTCTGTTCTAATAAACTAGCTGGAGATTTTCTAAATTCAGTGTAAGATAAAGTCAATGGGTGGTAAGAGGGAAGAGAGCAGAAAGTTGCCAGTTTCTTTTTGGACAATTGAGTTTTAGAGCCTAGTATAATACTGCCTAGGCATCAAAAAATATGTTAGAATTTCAAATATATCTGTCTTTCATAAGTTTTATGTTTTACACCAAAGCACCAGGCTCATTTTTTAGATCTATGCAGCGATGATCAGTGTACATTTTACTTAGACAATTTCCATAGAGCAACAGAATCAAAACATTAAAAACTAAGTAAGACTATTACTATTTTATTTTTTAGGGTATTGCCTTTGTCTCAGACTTTGCCCCTAAAATACTTAAGTTTTGGAACCTTATGACTCTAAATAGCATATTTTTGGCACTTTTTTTACATAACACAATTTTGGCTTATATCTATATAATTATAATATCATGGTATGCACACTATTTCCTGTTTGTTTTCCTAAAGCAATAATTATTATTTCTGGGTTTTTTTTCCACATCTAAACATTTCTTCTGAGCTCTAGATTTCAGTTACTTTCCAAGGAAGTTGAAATCTGATGTCTGACCTCTTACAGATAAGAGAGAAGGATGTTTAATCATTTTTGCAAATTAGGCACATCACATTGTTAATGACACTAATAAAGTCAATAGAATTGGATAATCTAATTGTCTGTCTCCTAAAAGAAATGTATTTAGTGCCCTCTTTACACATCTTCCATTACCTAGGTAATTTAGACAGAAAGCCTCTGCTTTTACATGAATTACTTTAGATTGTTATGTGGTTGTTTTCAGTATGAATTGTCTAGGCTGATGTAGTGGAAGTCTATGAAAGAAAAGCAGACTGGCTTCAAATACATGTGGGAGTGGGATTTCATGCATTAGTACATGCTATTTATGATGACTGCCTTTGATGTTTGCAAAGAGGACATTTTGTAGGGAGCATAGAAGACATAGTAGATAGAAGCACTTAGGGATTTCTACACTCAAATATAAGTGATAATAATAGGATGACAGTTACTCCATATGCTTTGATGAAGTGCACACCCAGGGCCAAATATTTCAGTGAGTCTAGCTTCAGTCTTGTGCTGATTATTTTATGGAAACATTGACTATTTTATTATGAAAAATATTAGTCATGAATGGTAATTTAAAACAAAACTTGCCTAGTAAATGGCTCAAAAACAAGATAAACAAATGGCCCAAACTACTTCTATAGAATTTTGCTATAGAGAACCATTAAGTGAATGTTCACATAAAAGTGCACATATTGAGGTCCAATCAAATGTCAAGTTATACTGTATTTTTTGAAGATAAATCATGAAGAACTTTAAAATATTTTAAAATTATAATAGGTAAATTAAGACAAATATATTTTTGTGGATAGCAATATGTAAACAAATAATTCATAAGTCTTTTGCATAGATTCTGCATTTGCAAGGAAAATTTGGAGTCATGGGTGACGATTGGTATTCCCTCTTTGGACTGAACTTAAGGGGAAAATATGAGAACAATCCTACTGGTTGCCTTAATCTGGAGGGAATAATGCCTTCTGTAACTTTCCAACATTAGCTAGACCCAGCCAAGAAATCATAAATAATGTACAGTAATTTTTCTGTCTTGTTAATTTTGTCCATGGTGAGTGGTCCAGAAAATAATAGCTTGAATTTAAGAGCAATTGTGATTCATCATATACCTCCACATTGGTAAAAATATTACACTTGAGAAATCGTAATTTCTGAAGTGTAGTTTTTAAGTGCACAAACATCTTCCAATAATAAATAAATAAATAAAATACTAGATAATGTTGTGTGCAGTCAGGTGAAGAACTTGGAATGAATGCAGCAGTATATACAGTTTGCTAACACTATAATCCATATCAACATTGAAAATAGTAGTGAAATCTAGCCTTGAATTACAGAACTCCCATGAGTAATTTGGAGAAGACTGTTCATGACAGGAAGCCACTTATTTTAAAACAAAGTTGGAGGTTGGATCAGATCGGAAAATACAAATCAATTAATCTGTTCAGCTGGACCTAGAGAATGTAAATATTAATTAGGTTGATAAACAAAGAATCTTTCACCAGGTTTATGTGGTCTTGTTTGTATTTAAAATTCATAACACTGTCTATAATAATCCACACATCTGAGAGATTCTTTAGTCCTGTTGAATTGGAAGTTTTACCATGAAGACCTTCTAAGAAAAATCTTGTCAGCTACATCAATAATTATAAAAACAAAATGGAGAAAAGGTAATAATAATAGATCTGGTTAATCACACCATCTCATAGAAGTGGGAGCATAATGTTCAGGTAGGTACACTGAGGTAAGGTGATGGAGGAAGTGATATAAAATGAGGAATTTTAAAAAATATAAAGAAGAATTTGGTTTTACATAGTACAGTGTTAAAGTTATTTGCACTAATACTACACAATTTTTTGTAATACATCCTCAAAAAATTAATTTCCTCACCAAATATAGCCTTTAATTTGAACTTTCAGAGAATGTTAAATTTATCAATTTTGTTTTCTCTTAGATTTACTTTTTGTCATGGTGCACTAGTCAGCTATCACATGACTGAAAACAATATCTGATATCAATTTAAAGGAAGAGATGTTAGATTTGGCTTGTGGTTTCAATCCATTTTCATATGGTTTGAGGTATAAACATCATGGTAAAAGGGTGTGGTGGAACAAAGATACTTAGCTTATGGCCCTTGGGAAAGAATGCAGGAGAAGAGTGACTGAATGCAAGAGATGATGGACCAGAGAGACCACAAGACCGTACCTCAGTGATCCACACCTAGTAGTAAATTCTGTTAGTACTTAAGGTGGATTCCAAAGCCAGTCTATTTGAAATTTTACCTTAACCAACATATTTCACTCCTTTTCAACTTCCTACTCAAACACATCTGCTTTGTACATACTTACTGTCCAACAAAAGACCAAAAGTTCATAGTTCCATATAACATAATGTGCTATCCACTATACAATCAGAAAGACAGTAATCCCTTCCCCAAAGTTTCAAAAGTTCCAATAATTTTCAAAAGTACAAATCTGAGTCTCTTCTGAGACTCAAGGAAAACTGTTAGCTGTGTGCCTCTATAAAAATAAGAATCAAGTTATGTAATCCTAAGTTACAATGGCACAGGGTAAACAATCGCATTCCAAAAGGAAGTAAAAGAGGTTTAGAAAAAAATCAGACCACAGCAAAATTGAAATTCAGTGGGGCAAATATCAGAACCTGTAGCTCCTTATCTGGTGTACATGGTGGTGAAAAAGTGAGTTCCGTAGGGTTTGGGTAATTCTACTCCTACGACCTTGACAAATACCACCCACACTATCTTTCTCTGGTACTGTCTTTAGTAATAGCCTTCATCTTTCCTCAGCAAACATTTCACATTCCTGGCATCTTTAACCTCCTCGGGTCTCCAGTGGACTTCTGACTCCAGTCCCACAGCTTAATGCATTGCCCCCTTGGGAGTTTCTAGCTTGGACTTACAGGCCTTCCTTCAATATCCAAGTACAAACTTCTGTGCCCAATTGTTGCATTCTGCATGCCTATAAAACCAGTACCACAAAGCCAATGCCAAGGTCTACTGTTAGTTGAAGCACTACCCAGACCCTCTTGTACCATGACTGTACCTGAATGGTTGCACATGTCGAATTGAATGGCAGGAAACCAATGCCCTAGATGGCCCTTCTCCAGCAGGAACCCCAGGGACTCTCTTCTCAAACAAAAGGTTTACACTTTTTCACATTTTGGCCTGTGATGTGTAGGATCTTACTGATTCTTGAGATTCCCTCAAAGCATCTTTCTTCTTGTTTCTGTACAAAATATTTGTTTTGTTTCTAATCACACTAGTCTTTTCAGCAGCCACACCTCTTTTGACCCCAACTTCACATGTGGCTCCTTCTGGCACAAAATTTAAGTGCTTTTCAAGTTTTTCTGCTCTCTATTGTACCCAATTGTTATTATAAATCTTGCTAAAATCAGACAACAGTATTCATGCCTTAGCTTGAATTTTGGGCTATCTTGAAATTTCTTCTATCAGATTAGTTAGTTCAATATCCTTAATCTCAGTCTCCCACAAAGTCTCAAGACATGGGGAAAATGTAGACCTTTTTTATGACAGAGAATAAAACATAGCTTCTAGTTTAACTACCAGTGGAATCCTTTATTCCCCACAGAAATCTCCTGAACCTGGTAACTGTTTACATTCATATCAGTATGCTGACCTCTTGAGCGCTTATCAGAATCATCCATCAAACTCTGTTTACAGTATTCCAGGACTTCTCTAGCCCACACAAACAAACCTTTCTAAAATCCTCCCATATACAAACTCTGAAGGCTTCTAAACCACATGGTCATGTACAGCCACAGCAATGACTCCAGTTCTTCAGTACTAATTTTCTGTACAAATCAGCTTTCTATTCTGTTGGATACCATACTCACAATTTAAAGGAGGAAATATTTATTTGGCTCATATTTTAAGTCTATGAATGGCTTACTTTAAGTCAGAAACATCATTGTGAAAGGTCACGGTAGAGAAAAAAATGCTTAATTAATGGAAACTGGGAAGTGGAGCATGGGAAGACTGCCACTATGAAGGGGCAAGGAACCAGACAGAAGCCCCAGTTCCAGGCCTCTGTGACTTAACCAGACACATCTAGAAGTGTGCTTCACCAATCCCTAGAGTAGATTCCAAAGCCCATTAACTTGAAACTCCACCTTAACTACCAGAGTTGATTAATTTTATGTATCCACCTGACTGGGCCACTCAAATGGGTGAGCTTGTTGATGTTCCATCAAACATGTTGGGTGCATTTGTTCAGGTGTTTTTGAATAAGATTAACATTTTAATGGGTACATGGAATAAAGTATATTACCCTCCCTAATGTGGGTGGGCAGCTTCCAATCAGTTGAAGGCTTGAATAAAATAAAAAGCCTGATAATTCTGCAATCAAGAGAGAATTGCTTCTAAAAGCCTGATTATTTTCAAACTGGGACACTGACTTTTTTATTGCTTCTGCACTCAAATGGAAACACCAGCATGTTCTGATTCTTCTGATTTTCCAGTGTTCCACTTTCTATAGCACTCAACTTGTGCCTTAGCTTGTTTGTCACACTAAAGGTCATGTGTGTTTGTGTGTGTATGTTTGTGTGTGCCCCTTAGTCTACAGAAAGTGCTGTCTTCTTACTAAATTCAGACCCTCCATTTAGATCCTATATATCTAACATCTTTAATCTTTTCTAGTTAAACAAAACCATGGGTTAGATCTTCTTCCCTGCATACTAGCCTCATATTACCCAATCTCAATTCCCACCCTATTTTTTTATCAATGCATTTTACAAGAAGTTATGTCTATCTATGCTTTCAGTGCTCCATTATTCACTAATTACTTACCTTGACATCAGGTTTCTCACTCCAACAAATAAAACTAGTTTCTAGGAATTCTTTTCTAGTCACCAATTTATCAATATGAATTCTTAGAACAAGTAAGACTATAAAACCCAAGTGTCATGTAGGAAGTGAACACTGATGAGTTATTAACATGAACTTTGGACAACATGGGGAGGAGAAAGAAGGAATAAAATTTAGTGGGAGATACCAAGGTTGATAGACACTTGTGTTTCAATGGGAAAAACATGAGCAAGTCTGCAGTTTGAAATGAACAAAATAAAAAAACAAAATAAAAATTTAAAAATTTAAAAAAGCAAGCAAGCAAATAATGTGACAGAATGATTGATAGAGCAAGGACCAAGGAAGTTGAAAGGGAGAGAATGAGTTCAAAATACTTCGGAATGATTTTTTTTATAATCATAGAGTGAAAAAAATTAATGGAATACCTGGGGTATCTGTCATTATTCCTCTTCTCAGAATATGTGATCCTCGTAGCCCTGTCATCACATAAGTGAGGGAATCCTGGATTCTGCAACCAGAATTGAGGGAGAACTTGAACACAACTATATTTTCCTATAGAAGAAATAAATCTCTAAATCCTGACTAGGAATAATTAAAAGAGAGAATAATGGTTATTTTCTTCAGCTATGTTACAGAACTAAACTGGCTTTAAAAAATCTGGTTTATAAATCAAATCACCAGTTATTGCATTGTTTCTATGAGGAAACTATCTAGCTTCTCTAAAAATCATAGTAACCAGACTGAGAACTCCCTGTTGATAACTAGCAGGATGCTCACCCACTTCAGGGATATTACCATTAGAAAAAACAAATTCAGAAACTCATACAGAGAAACTTGTTTCAAATTAACTTCCAAACCACACAAGAAAACCAGCCATATTGATTTGCAAGCACACTTCAATTTAACTCCAATGTGGTATCACTTATCTTGTTTAGATTTTTTACTCACCAGCCTGGACTCCAAATGACTCTTTCCTGTTACTAAAGCCAATTTCTTCTTCACAGTAGAAATGTTTTTGACTTTTGAGAAATTGGCAAAAATGGATCACAAACTGTAAGGACAATATCCAGGACAGTTTCTAAAGATTCTTTTAAGTTTATAAACCCCCAAAATACCACTTAGAAGGCATGAGAAATTATTTTGTTTAGTACTGATGTATTTGTTTGAAATAGTTTTTCGAGTCATAGACTATTTTAGGACATAAAATTGTATTTTCATGGATTAGTTTATTGTCTGCCCAGTTGAATTGTAAGTAAAAGAGCTGAGAATTGTGGATTTTTTTGGTGATATATATATATATATATGGAGCTTTGGAAAGAGTTGATATTTAATGGATATTTTAGATGGATAATATGGATGCATATTGTCTTGAATTTGGTGTTTATGATCTAGTCATGTAAATAGCATTGAGTCTCATCAGGCTGGTTTTAAATGGAACATAATGCATGTAATAGACAAAATTTGCAAAAAGTAGAAGGAACAGGTAGAAGGGATGGTGGCATATTTCCAAAATTAGTTTTTAACACAAACTAAATGGGAGAAGTAGGAAGACTCTACAAGTTGGGAAGAGCTATTTCACTTTTTGAGCATAAGAACAGAACTACATATTGAAACATGACTTAATCTGATGGCTTGGGTGTAACTCATAACACAAATTAGTCCACTTTTCTCCCTCAATTCATAAATATTCCCAGGTCACTCAGATCCTATCCTGTTGTCTATTCCCATATATGACATTTAATTAATCACTTTTTACTCCAGAGACTTTGTTGTAAGGGGCTCCAAATCTGAAAACCAAACTCACTTTCTCATTTTCAGTTTTTGGAGTTTGCTTCTTAATTGTCCCAAATACATCACTAAAAGTGACATTTTCCCAATTAATGAAAGTTCTCCAAAATTTGAGTTTAACAAAACTAGTATCCTCAAGAAAAATATTCCAGTGACTCATATTTTAGTACTTAGGTCACAGTCTTTAAAACATGCAAATGAAATCTGTGTTGTTATTGAAGAGAAAAAATGAAAACTGATGTTGGCAAGACCAAGTTTACGAATATTCATGAAGAAGGAAGAGAATATATTTCCTTAAAATATAATGTTTTCATTTCCAGTGGAAGCCATCTGGAATATTTGATTGCTAGTTAAAATCAATTAGCACAAAGTAGAGGTACTACTTTATTGGGTTTCACAGCAAGCATTCTGATTTTATCCTTAATCGTGTGGTTTCCTCGTAAATGTTTTCAGTTAATAGTACAAATTGAAAACAACCATAACAACTTATGCTTAAACTGAATAAAGTCCAGCAGAGTTCAAGCAATCATTCTTAATTAATAACTCTAATCATTGCCTATTTCAGAGGCACAGAGACAACTAAAGTTTTTTCATGCACACAGACTGTTCATCTGGTCTTTGGAACAGCCTGGAAGCCTACTGACTGATTACTTTTTGGCTACATTGCAAGTAACTGAGGTCTTGGGAGTCTCTCAAGTGAAGTAACAATAGTATCAAAAACATTGACACCCCTGATTCCAATGCATTTAGTCAAAGTGTGTCAAGATGACATTAGAGTAAAGAGGCTCACACTACTTCAGAGTTGATCATAAGAATAACACTAATTCAACATATTTCCACTTTAAACTCACTGTTACAAAACTTCCAGCCCCTTAGTAAATCCTTGTTCTCAGTATTTTTGTCCAACCTCTCTCCTCTCAGCTCCTTGCCAGTGAAGTTGTACCTTCCTTAGTACAGATTTCCTTCTTAATAATACATTTTCCCCATGGTTATTGCTCCTCCAGTCACCAATCATTTTCTCTCATATCTGACTGATAATATATCCTTTAATAATTCTTTATTGTTCTGGTAATTAATTTAATCCCTTCTGCAAAAGATAAAAGTGAACAGCACTTAATTACACAAATTTTAGTAGGATATATCCACTGCCAAATTTGTATGCAATCATGATAAATTAATTATTAATTATTAAAATTAATTAGACTAGAGCAGGCAGTGTTTTCCAATGTGTACCATTTGTGATAATAATGTTGCTGTTAAATGGATTGTTTTTATGTTAATAGTTATACATTTATACATATATGTATATAAAATCTCACTAGGGAAGTGTGACTACTCAGATTCTATTACCTAGGAAAAGATGAAGGATTCTAAAAAGGAGAGGAGTCCAATATTTAAATTAAATAAATAATAGATGTTTACACAGATATGTCAAATCTTGACAATATAGGATATGTCAAAAAAAGACACGAAGTTTTAGGAAGATTTATGTTGTGATTCAGAACTCTCCCATATCTTGAAATCCTGTTGTATGTTGACTGTGCTGCTTTGAGAAAGTCTTATTCATTGAGTCGCAGTTTCTTCATCCAGGAAATGTACTGATAATAGCATCACTCCACAGGGGTGAAAATAAAAAGAGATAACTTTCCTTCCTGAGTTAAATAGTTATATGAAAATTAGGAGTCAAAACTTAAAAATCTTTCAACCAAGATACTGTATAAGGAAGGAAAACTATGGTTATTGGGCAAAATATAGCAGTATCTGATGGGCACAGGATTCATGAAAGGGTAATTTTGGAGGAAGTAGTAAGAGAGGTTTTGCTCAACCTTCTGGGACACTAGAAATTATTATTACTTTGGTATATGTTGGAAGAATAGCTTTATTTGCATAACAGATTCCCGACTTGTCCTTTGAATAAATTTTGCATACCTCCACATTTACTATATTTGTTAAAAAGTTAAATATTTTATGATTGTTTCATATATCAGTTAGTAATCATCTTTAGGGGAGCAACTATGTCTTCTCATGCAGCACAGTTGTTGGCCAAAAATAATGGTTTAATTAATGTTGAACTAAAAATAAAAGAATGATTTTGTGCTTCAAACTTAAAATCCTGGTAACTTGATGATATAGCATATTATGAACTGAACTTCATATTAGTGATAACTAGACTTGGTTCCATAATACCAGAGAAATGTTAGTATTTCTGAACGAGTTGGACATTATGGATATGGAAGACTTCTAAGTGAAGCATAAGACCGAGACAGTGTGTACATTGCAAATCAACACCAAAGTTTTCTTAAAAAAAATAAGCACTTTGAGAAATATCAGAAATCCATTGGGAAAGAAAACACCACTTCTCACACATGATGTATTTTATATCCTGTTTCTATAGTTTACTTTGATAAAATTAGACTACTATCATATCCATAACAAAATTTGATAGTTGTGAAATGATGCTTCCAACAATTATGTCTCCCCAAATTAGCTACTCTACATGCCCTTATGATTTAAACTAACCAGGAAGGGGGAAATAATTATTATTTGTTATGGCTTGTATACAGATATTTGCCCAAAGTTTCATGTGGCCATGGGTGGGGATTTTTGGAGGTGGCTGAACTAGGATGTGTGACACTGGGATTAAGAATGTGATGCTGGGATTAAGGGTGCTCGATCCTGGGGGTGAGTGTTATCCACCCAAAGGGGAGGTAGCTTAGATGGAATATAAAAAGGACAGAAGGAGGCCACTTTTCTACTGCACTGCTTTGCTGCATTCTTTCTGCCTCACCTTGCCATGGACTGTTTCTCCTCTGCAATGCCTCCGCCATATCACACTATTTTGTAGCAGTTGACTATGGACTAAATCCTCTGCAAACTGGGAGCTGAAATAAACTTTTCCTCTCTTAACTTTGGGTGTCTAGTATATCGCCTCAACAGTGAGAAAAGTAACTATGACATTATTGGTACTAACTTTGGAGAAAATATCAAGGCTGCTAGAAAATGGAATTATCTTACACTAATCTTTAATATCAAGAAAAGAAGATTATTGTGTAGTAAAGTGTATACAGGAAAGGTCATACCCTTCACCTAAATACCAACCAATTAATAAATATATTTAAAGACAGAGGTGCTATTTTATGTTTTGAGTTAGGAGAAAAATAAATTACTCCATTAATATTCTGGGCATTTAACAGAATCTCTACAGGTTTCCTGTTTGTTACGCAAGCATGAAATTTTGAGAGGTGAAAATAATATGTGAGATTCTAAGACCATTTTTAACATCAGATCTCTGTGAATCTCTGGCCACTAATTATTGAGAGGTCTATCAAACACAAACTTGACATTATGGCTTGCTGTTGTGGGGACAACTTGACTAAACATTGAGAAACGAACACTATAGTGAATAGGAAAAACAAATATTTTATGGTATTAATCAAATTATGGCCTATTTATTGAAATTATGCAAAGTAAAAAGGGTGGGGATTCAGTTATCTATTTAACAATTTTCCTTCATATAGGAACACTGATGTATTTATTTTAGAGAGATATAATACAAGAAAAAGTCTTGGGGTGCACACCCAGGAGGTAATTATAGTAAAAATTTTCTGGTGACTTTAAGTATAAAAAATCATAAAGTTCCTTGAATACAATTCTGAATTATATGCTATGGTAGGCATATACATATGAAATCTAAAAGGCCAAAATTGAGACGTCCTAATGACTATCCTCTACTTAACTTCATGTAGTTGAAAGAGCACCTCTTTGACCTAAGTCATCATTTCTGACATTTCATAAAACAATAAAATGAATCAAGTGGGAGACAGTAGGTCTAGATTCTAATCCTTATCTCTATCTTTAACTTGTTTTATCCTGTCTTTTGACCTTTTGGAAACTTGTTTTTCCTGTAGGTATACTGAAAACAACATCTGCTTCACAGGATGGGCTTGAAAATTAATGAGATGATGTCTGAGAAGTACTGAAATATCAGGTGTTCTGTAAATTCTAGGTACTGTTATTCAATATTAAAACTCATTACCCTTCTGTGAACCATCTAACTAACCTGCTTAATCTGTGATGTGATCTCAGCAAACAGGTGTAAACAAGAAAATGACAAACTGGATACTATGTTCTTCTTGATTTAATCAATCATTGATACATAGCCATGTTTTTCCTCCTCTATTTTTAAATTCAGAATGGTGAACTGGTATAATTCATTAATTAGCAGCATATGACACTTACAGATAGGTATTTGGAGTTTGATTGTTCTCAAAAATTCCAAGGATGAAGTATGATGAAGTACACTGTATCTACTTTTTATTTTTAAAGAAATATACTTCACCAATCTATCCACCTGCATTTCTGATGTACATAATGAACCTCTTGTAGTAGCCAAAGTACCAGGAATACTCATTTAAAATTCAAATTTAAAATTTCAAATGTCAAGATTAACACAATAAAGACCACATAGATAATTTCCTGGTAGATGATTTCTTTGATCTGTATTCACAGTCCATTAGAGATTTTTATTGTTGTTTTAATAAACTAATAGCTTATGCCCTGAAATAACAACAAACATAAATGGTTTTTAAATACATGTTTTCCTGTGTGATTACATTTGATACATATTGAAGCATTTCCATCAAATAAATGTCATTGGCCTGGTTTTTAAATATAGATGGTGGGGCTGAGCAAGTTTTACTACTTTGCCCAAGTTCACAGATTACCTTAAATTTGATCTATTTTGTCTTACACTGTGTTAATATGCAGATCATCTAAGGTCCAAAAAAATCTCATATTGAATATATAGTTCTTCTAATGAACTATAATTCCATTTAAATGATTTCTCAATGAAGATTTCTGTAACTCTACTCAGTTGGTCACCTAAACTGGTCTGCCCTTCAGAATCTGTCTTTGATTACCTTCTTCAAAGCTAGCTTTGTAGGACATTAATTAATACAGCTTTCAAGACTGCTTCCTGTTGCTATGCCAAAACAGTTGTCCAATGACCCAATCAAATTGCTTTCTTCATACTTCTCCCTCTTCTATTTATACTACTCTCTGTCTCTCTTGCTCTCTGTCTCTGTGCGTGTGTGTGTGTGTGTGTGTGTGTGCATGTGTGTGTTTCTACAAATCATTGTTTTCTTCTAGGACTCTGTGCTTACCAAGGTTTTCACTTGAAGTGTATTTATTTCCTATAAGAAATTCAAGGTATGAGCAGTCATACTACCACCAAGTATCATGTTTAGCTCCAGCAAAAGGCATCTTTAAAAAAGACAGAGGGTTTTCTGTTCTAACAATGTCTTTCCTAACCAGGGAGACCAATTTCTCCAGATACTGTTCTTTTTTTCCATTGTAGCCCTTTAAAT
Organism: Dasyprocta punctata; assembly: GCA_004363535.1. NCBI lineage: Eukaryota > Metazoa > Chordata > Mammalia > Rodentia > Dasyproctidae > Dasyprocta > Dasyprocta punctata. The sequence goes on from RJWM01010163.1 coordinate 52,991, forward strand.
ACTTTACTTTGTCAATAGACACTTGTTCACTTCCATTTTGGGAGAAGAACATGGGGAGAACCCCATGTTGGAAAAAAAGGAAACGTGCTAACAAAGTAACAAAACCAGAGGAAAGCTGAAGGGGTAAGACTTTTAAGAAAACACTGCTAGCATGGATGATTAAGCAGCAACCGAGTTATAAATGTAGGACACAGGTGGCCAGCATATGTTTCAAGCAAAGTCAACATTATCCAACAGAAGCAAGATCCCTTTAGAATACTGTCTTTTACTGTAGAGATTCAGAGAGACAGAGGGAAAGTTTTCCTTCAGGAATTGTTTCTAATGTGGCAGGATGCATTACACCAAGGAACGCTTCACTAAAATCCTGCCTGGTCTGTGTCAAGGCTGAATATATTCTAATTGTACAATCACACCAATGAATATAACCATAAGAGAGCCCAGAGAACAAAAACACTGCCTGGCATAGTGTCTCCCTCCATTTATAAACAACATCCTCCCTTATCTAAAATATGGTCTTTAAATTGACAAGGGAGCGCCACTGTAGATATTAAGTGCTGTATTATTCTAGCAATATAAATTCCAAGTGATTCTATTTTGGCCATCTCATGAACTAAAGAAGAGTTACTGCGCTTTTCATTTTATTGTTCTGGTATGTCCTCCAGAGATGTAAATCAAAAATTATCAACAGATGGTACTTGAAGAGAGGAGTACAGTGACTTGGCTATTGACAAATCTCCATATGAAGGTCTTTATTATTGATCACTATGTAATGTCCCACTTGCCCTTTTGCTTCTAAACTTACATGACTCAGGCTATTTACATAAATTACAGAACAGAAGTCCACCTTGGTTTAGCTTCTACCAACTAGCAGTAACACAATCGTGTGGTACAAATGATTGCTATACAGTCACATAGTAATTTATTCATTTGTTTATCACAATTACTTATTAGATGCATGACATTCATTAATATACTGTTTTTTTATTTAAGAGAAAAAAAGACACATATAAGAAAGACAAAAAGCAAAAGAGACAAACAACGACTAGAGTAAATGCACAGAAGTAACATTACAGATTTACAACACAGGATGATAGAAACTTGACAATGGTTGCAATATTGCATATCGTTATCTTTAAAATGGTTGTTTACATTAAAAGATATAGACATGCAAAATTGATCTAATCATATGAGTATTAATTGTTCTTTCTCAATAATGAATACATTCAGCAGTGTGTTCGTTTTAGTTGTCTTACATATCCATATATACAGATTTATATCTTTTCCTTTTCCCTTCCCTCTTTCCCACTTTTCCCTTCCCAATTACTTTTGCTCTTTGAGCTGTTTTTTACCCTTACATAGTATTTAATATAGATTTTGGATCATATATAATTTTTCAGTTTCTAACACAAGGGAGACAATAAGGTATTTACACATGCGAGTTTGATTTATCTCACTTATGAGTATGGTCTCAAGTCGTGTCCACTTACTTATAAAAGTCTCAATGCAATCTTTCTTAATAGCTGAGTAGCACTCCATTGTATAAAAAGACCACATCTTTTTTATCCAGTCTTTGATTGATGGGCACTTGGGTTGTTTCCAAGATATGGCTATTACAAATTGAGTTGCTATAAACAGGGGTGCACAAATATTACTGTGGTACGATGTTTTCAATTCTTCTGGGAAAATGCCCAGAAGTGGGATACCAGGGTTGAATGGAATCTCTAATCCTAGCTTCTTGAGGAATCTCCACACTGACTTCCACAGTGATTGCGCCAGTCTACACCCCCACCAACAGTGGAGAAGAGCTCCTTTTTCCCCACAGCCCTTCCAGCATTTGTTGTTGGTTGATTTTTTAACCTTGGCCATTCTTTCTGGAGTGAGATGGAATCTCAGTGTTGTTTTAATTTGCATTTCCAGAATGACCATTGATGTTGAATATTTTTTCATATATTTATTTGCCATTAGTATTTCTTTCTCTAAGAAGTGTGTACTGATCTCAGATGCCCAATTTGGATTGGGTCCTTGAATTTTAGGGGCCTGATTTCTTTTAATTCTTTATATGTTTTAGATAGAAGTCCTTTGTCTGATGGACAATTGACTAAGATATTTTCCCAGTTTGTGGGTTTTCTTTTTAGTCTGTTGGAGATTTCCTTTGACATGCAAAAACTTTTTAGTAAGATGGGATCCCAGTTCTTGATTCTGGGAAGTGTTTCCCGTGCAATTTGATTTTTGTTCATGAACTCTGCGAATACTCCTATGTCATCAAGATTTTTACCTACTCTGTCTTCTAGTAAGTTTAGGGTCTCTGTTTTTATATTCAGATCTTTGATCCATTTTGACTTTATATTAGTGTGTGGTGATAGATATGGATCTAGTTTTAGTTTATCGCATATAGAAAGCCAGTTTTTCCAGCAAAATTAGTTAAAGAGGCTATCTTTCTTCGAATGTACATGTTTGACCCCGTTGTCAAAGATGAGGTGGCTGTGTGTGTTTGTAGTTGTGGCTGTATCTTCTAATCTATTCCATTGATCTTCAGATCTGTTTTGATTCCAGTACCATGCTGATTTTATCACAGTAGCTTTGTAGTACAGTTTCAAGTCAGGGATTGTGATGCCTCCTGCCATACCTTTTTTGCCCAGAATTGCCTTTGTTATCCTAGGTCTTTTCTGGTTTCAGATGAATTTTAGGAATGCTTTCTCTAGTTCTGTGAGGTAGGCAAGTGGTATTTTGTTTGGGATTGCATTAAATCTGTATAATAATTTTGGGAGAATGGCCATTTTCATGATGTTTGTTCTTCCTATCCATGAACAGAGAATATCTATCAATTTTCTGAAATCTTCTTCGAATTCCTTCTTCAGAGTAATGTAATTCTCACTGTATAGATCTTTTACTTCCTTTGTTAGATTGATTCCTAAGTATTTCATTTTTTTGGATCTTATAGTGAAGCGTGTGGTTTCCTTGTTTCTCTCTCAGTGACTTTGTTGTTTGTGTACAAGAATTCTATTGATTTTTGAGTGTTCAGCTTGTGTCCAGCTACATTCCTGAATTTGGTAATTACTTCTAGAAGTCTTCTAATGGATTTTTGTGTGTCTTCTATGTAGAGTATCATATTGTCTGCAAATAATGTTAATTTTACTTCTACCTTTCCTAGCCTTATTCCCTTTATTTCTTTCTCTTGTCTAATTGCTCTGGCTAGTATTTGCAGAACTATATTGAATAGGATTGGTGACAATAGACATCCTTGTCTTGTTCCTGATTTTAGGTTGAATGTTTTCTGTTTTTGTCCATTTAGTAAGATGTTGGCTGTGGGTTCATGATATATGGCTTTTATCAGGATGAGGTAGAGACCATCTATTCTGATTTAATATAGGGTTTTTTTTTTATCATGAATGGGTGTTGGATTTTGTTGAAAGCTTTTTCTGCATCTATTGAGATGATCTTATGGTTCTTGCCCTTGGCCCTGTTGGTATGATGTATTACATTTATTGATTTGCATATGTTGAACCATCCCGGCATTCCTGGGATGAATCCCACTTGATCAAGGTGTATAGTCTTTCTGATAACCTTCTGTATTTTATTTGCCAGTATTTATTAAGGATTTTTGCATCTATGTTCATTAAGAAGACTGGCCTGTAATTCTCTTTTTCAGTTGGTTCTTTTTCTGGTTTTGGTATTAGGGTAATACTTGTTTCCAGGAATGACTAAGGGAGACTTACTTCCCTTTCGATTTCATTGAAGAGTTTGAGGAGTGTTGGCATTAAGTCTTCCCTAAATTTCTTGTAGAATTCAACAGTGAATCCATCAGGGCCTGGACTTTTCTTTGTTAGTAGGGTCCTAATTACATTTTCAATTTCATTAGCTGAAATTGGTTTATTTAGCAGCTTTACATCGTCTTGATTCAACTTTGGTAATTCATAGGTTTCTAGGAATCTGTCCATTTCTTCTGTGTTATCAAATCTACGTGGGTAAAGGTTTTCAAAATAGATGCTGATGGTCTTCTGTATTTCCACAGGGTCTGTAGTGATTTTACTCTTTTCATTTATTATTGCATGAATATGAGTTTTTTCTTTCCTCTTTTTAGTAAGGCTGTCTAGGGTTTTATCAATTTTATTTACTCTTTCAAAGAACCAACTCTTTGATTCATTAATTGTTTGTACTGTTTTCTTAGTTTTAATTGCATTAATTTCTGCTATAATCTGAATAATTTCTTCCCTTCTTTGGGCTTTGGACCTGACTTACTCTTCTGTTTCTAGAAGTTTGAGGTGCAGCATCAGGTTGTTTATGTGTGTTCTGTCCATTTATCTGATGTGGGTGTTTAGTGCTATAAATTTTCCTCTGAGGACCGTTTTCATTGTGTCCCACAGGATCCATTAATTTGTATTTGCATTTTCATTCAATTGTAGATAATGCTTAATTTCCTCTTTAACTTCTTCTGTGACCCATTGATTATTTAGGAGAGTATTATTTAATTTCCATGTGTTTATGTGGTTATTGTAAGTTTTATGTCATTCATTTCCAATTTTATAGCGCTATTGTCACATAATATGCATAGAATTATTTCATTTCCTTTGCATTTACTTAAGCATGTTTTGTAGACCAGTATATGATCTGTTTTGAGAATGACCCATGTGCAGCTGAGAAGAATGTGTATTCTGATGATGATGCGTGGAATACTCGGTACACATCTACTAGGTCCATTTGTTCACAAGTTTGATTCGGTTCTGTTATTTCTTTGCTGATTTTTTGTTTGGTTGATATGTGTCTCTGTGACAGTGGGTTAAGTTCCCCCACTGTAACTGTATTATTGTTTATTTGGTTTTTCATGTCTGTTAAGAATTGTCTTACATAGTTGGGTGCTCTCATATTCGGTGCATACATATTTTTGATTGTAATCTCTTCCTCTTCAAGTTTCCCCTAACAAGTATGTAGTGACCTTCTTTATCTCTTTTGATCATTTTTGGTTTAAAGTTCATATTGTCTGCAAACATAATAGGTACCTCTGCATTTTTCTGGGTTCCTGTTGCATGGAATATTGTTTTCCAGCCTTTGATTTTTAGTCTGTGAATTTCCTTTTGAGTAAAATGTGTTTCTTGTACACAGCATATTGCTGGGTTTTGTTTCTTAACCCACTCTGCTAGCCTGTTTTATTTTATTGGTGAGTTGAGACCATTTACATTGATTGATATAACTGATATGTTCTGGCTCATACCCATCATGATACTTTGTTGTTGGTTTTCTACATTTTCTGTTTAATTATTTGCCCTACTTAGTGGTTTCTTTTTGTTGTTGTTAAGATTGTAGCTATCTTTGTCTCTTTCTAGAGTGTCTTTCAGTTCTCTTTGCAGTGTTGGTTTGGTGGCCATAAATTTCTTCAGTTGTTCTTTGTCATGGAAGTATCTTATTTCTCCATCAATTTTTAAGGATAGTTTTGCAGGGTACATCAATCTGGGTTGAAAGTTGTTTTCTTTCACGATTTCAAATAGTTCACTCCAAGCTCTTCTTAACTTAAAGGTTTGTGTTGAAAAGTCTGCTGTGATTCTTATAGGCTTTCCTTCATAGGTGATCTCTTTCTTTTCTCTGACAGTTTTTAGTATTTTGTTCTTGTGTTGTGTTTCTGATACCCTTGTTATTATATGTCTGGGGGAAGATTTATTTTGGTTATGGTTAATTGGGTTTCTGTATGCCTCAGTTACCTGTATTTCAGTTTCTCTTCCCATGTTTGGGAAGTTTTCTGCTATTATTTCTGTGAATAGTCTTCACAGGTCATTAGTATTGCACCCTGCTCTTCTCATTTATGCCTATTAATCTTACGTTATTTCTCTTGGCATCATCTGGCAGCTGTTGAATTCTTGTTTCTTGATTTCTTACTATTTTTAAGAGATCTTTTCTTTCATGGCGATAAGCTCCCATGCTGTCTTCAAGATCTGAGATTCTATCTTCAGGTTCATTCAGGTGGTTTTTCAAGCTTTCCATGGAATTTTTCATTTCATGCATTTCCTTTTGAATCTGTTTCATGCATTCTGTTTGTGTCTTATATTGTTCATTCAAAGTTTTCATCATTTTAATTTCTTCTATTTTTTATCTTGCTCTTCTTTAGATACACACAACATTTCTTTAATAATTATCATTTCGTTTTTCACTAAGAGATTATTTCTGATTTGAGTTTCTCTATAGCTTTATTGAGCTGTTTCTTTACTGCATTTGCTATCATTTCAGAAAGTTCAGTTGTGTGGCTCCCAGTGTCTTCCATTTCAGTGTGTCTTGGGTTTCTTCTCAGTGGGCTGGGAGATTGAGACTGCCTCTTGGTCTTTCGTTTTTTCATTTTCTTCTGGGACCTGTGTGGCTCTTTGTCCTTCGAGGTTGACCGGCCATTCCCCTGGTGGGTTATGCTGAGTTGCAGGACCAGGTAGAGCTGGATCCTCTGCGCAGCTAGTTAGGGCGCACTCCTGGAGTGTGCTGCTTTATCCTCCACCTTACTTGATGGAGGCCAAGACCTCCCAAACCCAGGCAGCTAGGCAAAGCATTCCCCAGAGTGTGGCGCCACCCAGACCCTGAGTCTTGCTGCAAGGAGTTCAGAGCCTCTGGTGTGCCAGGCAGCCTGGGCAAGTCCCAGGCCTACAGTCTGTTAGTGTAGTGCTAAAGGTATAAACAGAGTGGCATCTGGAATTAAGTTGAGCATTTAAGTCTTCATCCAAGTCCCCTCCAGGTCAAGGATGAAGGGGTCATACCATTTCTTGGCTTTTTAAAATGCATTTTTCTCTTTATTCTTAGTTGTAAGAATTCTTCATATACTCTACACACAAGTTGCAATATATATATATATATATATATATATATATATGATTTGTAAACGTTTTCTCCTGTTTGGTCTGTTCTCTTTAGCTTTCACTTTCTATTTAATTAAAAAATAAATCAAAATTTCATAACAAAGTAATATCTGAATAATAATATTTAATATATCTTTATCTTCAAAATAGTTATTGTTCAAGAATAAACCAAAAAGATTCTTCAAAAAAGAAAAAGATGGATAACACCACAAAAGTGTCTTTTCAATGAACTAAGATAACCTAGTAGCCTAAGTGAAACAAATTAGCATGTGTAATAAAATATTTTGAAATAAAAGCATATGTGATTTGGGGAAATAGTCAAACTTCTCACTACTTGCTATTTCATACATATATATATATATATATGCATGATACTATATATAGTATGGTATAGCATATACTATTATATATATATATATATATATATATATATATATATATTTCTCATATACAACCACTACAGAAATCAGTATGGAGATTCCACGCAAAACTAAAAATACAAATTCCATTTGACTCAGCTATGTCTCTTCTAGGTGTCTTACCCAAAGAGTTAAAATCATCATATTACATGGATATACACATACCCTTGTTTATAACAGCAGCATTCATAAAAACTAGGTCTTGGAAACAGTATATATGTCCACCATCAGGTGAATGGATAAGGAAAATGTGGTATTTGCACATTGTGGATTATTATGAAAACAAAGAAAGTTAAGCTTGAGGCATTCATAGGTAAGTGGATGAAATTTGAGAATATTATGTTAAGTCAACTAAGATACACAAGCTCAAGTATCACCGTACCATTATCAGGTTAGCAAATTTAACTCATTAAATTGAGCATGAAATGACAAAAGAACCAATCAACCAAGAGCAAGAATTAGAAAGTCTCTACAATGATCCACTTCATTGCATTTTCAGTTGTCTGCATGATTCCTTGATAGTGACTATTTCCTTAATGATGTTGAGGTGTGATGGTGACTGTATGGAGCATGGTCCTGACTACAGATTCTTTATATTCAGCTAGTGAACATGGTCTGGCAAAAGATGATAGACAGAGCATGTATATTTACTTCTTCTCCTTTCTATAGTCTTATCGAAATAATATAAAACACATTTCCAAAAATAATTACACCATAGTAGGACTGGAAAACAAGAAAGGCATTCAGCATTAGCCAAGAAAATATGAGAAAATTCTTAAAGATAGAAAACAGATGAGACCCGATCAATGATGGAAATACAGCAGGGAAAATGACAACTCAAAGCTAAAGAAGTGAGAGCACTTTCCTCTAAGAGAACTCCAGTTGCATGCAAAGCATAGATTCCAGAAACAAAAGTGTAGAAATAGGCTAAAAGACAGTTTTCAGTGTAAAGAATAGCATTCAGCTTTAAGACATTAGAGCTCCTCTCAAACATATCTTAGCAAGAGACAAGTAAACAATGCCAAATGGTGTAGTAGAATGAATGCCAAATGGTCTAGTAGAATGAATACACCAACCACAGTGAGCAGTTGAGAAGGAGGAAAAGGGAATTAGCAATAGGAAAATAATGAAACAACAGAAATAAGTCAATGCCTTTCAGTAGCAATTCTCCATGTGAATTCTCACAATTCCACAATCACATTGCCAGCATGGGTCAGGAAACAAAATCCATTGATATGCTTTACATAAGAAACACATTTAAACCAAAAAGTGTTTCATAGACTGCAAATCAAAGGATGGAAAACAACATTACACCTAATGAGAACCAAAACACAAGCAAAAGAGGCTTTCCTATTTACAGGGAAATTAGGTTTCAAGCCTAAGATCAAAAGAGGCCAAAGAGGTCACTAAATGTTGGTTAAGGAATCAATTCAACAAGAAAAGAAAACAATTATAAACATATATACATTTGACAATGCTGCACCAAGCTTCATAAAACACACACTATTGAACATAAAACATCAAGTAAACGTTAACAAAATTACAGTATGAGTACTCAATATCCCACTGTCAGAAAAAGATACATCAACTTGCCCCTAAAAACCAACAAAATATATGAGAGTTGAACCAAAATTTTGAACAAATGAACTTAACAGAAATCTATAGAACTTTCCACATGACGACCAAATATGCATTCTTCTCAGCAACATATGGAGTTTTCTCCAAAATAGACCACATGCAAAATGATAAAGCATGCTTAAGTTCAAAACACTCAAAATTTTCCTATACATATTATTAGATCATAGTGCAACGAAACTGAAATCATTGTCAAGAAAAATAACATAGATTATTCGAAAGCAAGGAAATTATATAGTGCTTGCCTGAATAATCAACGGGTCACAAAAGTAATCAAGAAATAAATTAGATAGCTCCTAGAATCAAAAATTAATGCACATACAACATACCAGAGCTTATGGGACACAATAAAAGTAGGTGTATGAGAGAAATATGTAGCATAAATGCTCACATCAGAAAAACAGAACCACACAAAATAAATAAACTAATGATGTACCCTGAAGGTCCTAGAGAAACAAGAACACAAACCCAAAGTTAGTACAACAAAGAAAATCTAAAAGATCAGAACAGAACTTCATGAAATTGAAACAAAAAGAACAATACAAGATCATTGAATCAAAAAGATAGGTTTGAAAAAATAAACAGAAGAACACTTAACTAATTTTACCAAAAAAGGAAAAGACCCAAATCAATGCAATATGAAATGAAAAAGTCGAAAATACAAATGACATTGCCAAAATCCAGAAAATTATGAGAAATAACTTTGAAAACCTATAATCCAAAAATGGAGATTTCAGAAGAAATGGACAGATTCTTAGGCATTTGATAATGAGTAAACCTGAACCAAGAAGATTTAAAAACCATGAATAATTCAACAACAGGCAATTAAATTGAAGCAATAATTTTTTACAACTTTCAATAAAGAAAATCCGAGGTCCTGATGGTTTTATTGCTGAATTCTATAACAACTTCAAGGAAGATCTAATGCTAATACTCCTCAAACTCTCTAATAAAATTAAATGGGAAGGTGTACTTACAAAATCATTCCTGGAGGCTAGCATTGTGCTGATTTGCTGATTTATAAAGCAGACAATGATCCTAACGAAAAAGTGATCTTCAGGACAATGACTTTAATGAGGTTAGAAGAAATCATCAATAAGTTCCTGACAGAGTGAAAGCAACGTCATGGAAAGATCATACAGCATGAACAAGCAGACATATCCCAGATATGAAAGGATGGTTCAACAGTGCAAATCAGTAAGTGTAATACATTATATAAGCAGAAACAAGGGCAAAAATCACATGAACATCTCATTACACACACTGACAAATCCAACATTCTTTCATGATAAAACTCTGAAGAAAATGAATATAGAAGGACATTATCTCAATCTGATAAAGAGATTTAATAGATGTGATAGAAGTTTTAATATTACAGTAGTAGTAGATTTAAAGTAAATGTATTGTCAACATCATACTTAATAAAGAAAAACTTAAAGCTTTTCCAGAAAAATCAGAAACAAGACAATGACATTCACTATTCCAACTCCTCTTAAAATAGTACTTGCAACATTAGCTACAGCAATAATGCAAAGAAAAGAAATAGATGAATGTGTGTAGGAAATCAAGAAGTAAAATTATTATTATTTACAGATTGCATGATTCTCTACACAGAAGACCAAAAAACTCCATGAAGACTCCTAAAATAAACAACCTAATTCAACAATGTAGCAGGATAAAAAAATATATACAAAGTTCAATATTGATTCTCTAAGCCAATAATGAATTAATCGAGAAAGAATTTAATGTGTAAGTCACAATAATATCGAGAAAAATTGAATAGTTACATATTAAACTAATAAAGGAAATGAAAGACATGTATAACAAAGACTACAGGACTTTGAGGAAGAAGATGGCAAAGCACATCAGGAAATGGAAAGATAACCCTTATTCTTGGATAGGCAGAACGAATATAGTCAAAATAGACATACTTCCAAAACTAATGCACAGATTTAATGCAATCCCTATCAAAACATCAGCAACACTTCTTACCGAACTAGATAAAATGATACTAAAATTCATAATTAACTGGAAGTGACTAAGAACAGTGAAAGCATTCTTGAGTAACAAGATTAAAACAGAAGAAACCATAATCCAAGGTTTTAAATTATATTACAAAGGTCTTGTGATACAACCAGCATGGTATTGGCTCAAAAACATACACATGAATTAATGGAACAGATAGAAAATGAAGAAACAACCCTAAGGAGCTCAGCTGCCTTATTGACAAGGAGATCAAAAATATATGCTAGAGGAAAGATAGCCTCTTTAACAAATGATCCTGAAAACAATAGCTACCCATGTATAGAAGATTGTACTATTTATTGAAGAGTCTATCTTCCAGTGAACATATATGGCCCCCTTGTCAAAGACAAGGTGGCTGAAAGTGTTTGTAGTTGTGTGTGCATCATGTAACCTTTGTACTGATCCTCAGATCTGAATTTTTGCCAGTAATGTGCTGATTTTATCACAGTAGATTTGTAGCATAATTTCAAGTCAGGTAATTTCAGGTGCTGTGATGCCCCCTGCCTTGCCTTTGTTGCCCAGAATTGCTTTTCTATTCTAGGTCCTTTCTCTTTCCAAATGACTATTAGGAATGTTTTTTCTAGTTCTGTGAGGCATACTAGTGGTATTGTAATTGGGATTGTATAAAATCTGTATAACAGTTTTGAAAATATGGCCATTTTCAAAATGTTGGTTTTGCCGGGCGTGGTGGCGCACGCCTTTAATCCCAGCACTCGGGAGGCTGAGGTAGGAGGAGCGTTGTGAGTTCGAGGCCGGCCTGGGCTACAACGCGAGTGCAAGGCCGACCTGAGCTACATAGTGCGACCCTGCCTCAAAAAACCAGGGCTGGGGGTTTGGCTCAGTGACTTAAGCGCCT